>OX336395.1:73433525-73662525 GCA_946902985.2 Meconema thalassinum
TAACTAAATGTGACCATGTCAGGTCAGTTGGTCAACATGCTTGTTATAAATCCATAGAAGACGGAGTTCCGGAACACCTGTGATTCTAAGGCCAAAATAGTAGCAGGGACGTTCAATTCATTCCATTTCTTTACTTTCATATGCCGGAATAAGATGAAACTGGATCTTCATTATACCTGCACCCGGCACCGAGGCCATACGCTCGTATTATTATAATTATTATACCTGATAGAGTGTGTAGGCTACACTCTGAACCTTGGGGAAATTAACCTATACGGTAACATACCCGCAAAGTAACCATACGCATGAAGTCGTACATCACGACTGAGAAGAAGGGGGAGCTTAGAGTTCAAAGTTGGAAGTTTCAAAACCCACCGCTAACAGTGGCCGTAATGAGTGTGTCTGCTCCCCGGGATATTCCGCTTTCTCTCCAAGAAAAATGCCGAAATGTATATCTTTCGGAATCCCGGGGCACCTAGCAAAATTCTGCCTAGGTACACCCAAACAATTCAAGTTACTCACATTACTATAGTCATCAGAGAAACAAACAACACGGGGCTTGATGATCAAATTGTCCCAAACCTCTAAAATGAATTAATAATATCTTCAGCTGGGCGGACATTTCCAATCATTCTTACGTGTTACAGCTTGGCTTAGTGACATCCTGAATACGGTAATGGTTAGTTAATTTATTTGAAGAAACACTATTACATAAAGGGTATCTGCAGAAAAGTGATGTCTCACCAGTAACTTAATTACAAATAATGCTGCAACACGCCATACAGTTGTCCCACACTGAGTTCTTTACTGTCAGTATCCACATATATTACAGTAAATACATTCAAAACGCAATAATGTACCATAAGGGGATTGTTCATCATTGTTCTCTATAATTAACGAAGGCATACTACACTGGAATAGTCTATTAAAGTCAATAATGTGAAAGACTCAGTCAGCATCTTAAACCACCATTTACATTCTTCATAATTCATACACAAAAATCTATGACAGGGCTGACTGCGTGGCTCAGCGGTAACGCTCTCGCTTGCTGTGCCCGAGGTTGTAGGATCGAATCCTTGCGCAGTCATCTGGCATTTGAAGGTGCATAAATATAAGGAAACGTTTAGTAGATTTACTGGCACGTTTAGGATCCCCTTAGAAGCACCCCGTTGTCTCTAAAAGCCGCAGTAGTTAAGATGGACGTAAAAACAAATGACATTACTATTAATTCTATGACAGCTGTAATATTAGTACGAGCAGAACTCAGGATACCTGTGGTCACTCGCAAATTCTGAGCTAATGTTTACAACAACACATAACTATAAACTGTCTTTACATAGCAACGTCTGTACTTCAGAGAAGAGGCTACCAGGAACGTTTGTTCTCCGAAGCATTTACAACACATTTCTAGGATCTAAAGTATTGTAGGGTTTGACGCATTCTATCCTCCAAATCGATTTAAATGACTATGTTTGATGCAAACGTAGGGAAATATAACTACTCCAGGAGGTAGCTCAGCAGATTCAGACACAATTTCATAATGCAGCGCAATCTGTCCATTACATCCATGTAAAAAGTCGCATCAGGGTTATTTCACTTTAGGGACTTGGGACATATTATTATGTATATGTGTGCCTATTTTGTAATAGCTCCCACGCATACCTTCGAAGAAATCCAATTGATTAAATTGTGGGAATCTTCCAAATGAAACCTATGGTTTTTCTTTGTTAAGTTGTAACTGTGAATGAATGTGAATTTCGACTATAAACCAATAACTGGCCCTACGATTAAAATAAATTGAACGTGACCGTGATGAAATGATATAATTGCCGATTGGAACTATGGTTAAACATTAATGACTATTCATGAAAGTGACAGGCATGGTGAACATGATCTAACGGAGGAAGTGGTAAATAATAAATGTACCATCAACCGGATTGCAGGTGCGTGTGTGCCCTCTGCGGCAAAGCGTGAGACAGATATCATGTAATACAGTGTGATCAGAGGAAGTTATCTCTGTCACAGTTTTGTACTAGTGATAAGTAATTAATTCCACAGTCATTCTGTGCAGAACCTAGTTAAAGGAATTGTCCTTCCTGCACAACTCAGTGCGTGATGACGGTCACATTGCTTCCCGCACAGGACACACGCGCATTCATCGTTCGGCGAGTGGTGCGTCTTCGTGGAGCATAGCTTGGGGTGAAATCCGTGCTCAGCTAATCTGGTCGTTATGTGTATTAATTCGTAGTTGGCTTCTTTCTTCTTGTTGGTGGTCGCCGCGTCTGTGCTGTAAAATTCCAGTCAAATTTCTGTTTTCTTTCTGTGATGTTCGAGAAAAAGATAAGTAATGTTTAATTCATTTGCATATTTTGTGCTCTATTAAACTTATTAAATGATAAATGTAAATTTGTACAAATTGATGATAGGAGAAACGAACATCCATCTATTTTTCAAAGTTTCAATTTAAATAAAAGGAGATCATAAGAACTTGATTTATTTCCTGAATTTTGATAATTTTCGTGATCTGACACACTCTTCCACATGAACATTTTCTTAAAGTGAGGTGATTGAATATTTGTGTAAAAGCTTTAATACATGATTAAGATTAATCAAAGATCACCGTCATTTGATTTATATCCAAGGACAGGGTGCGAGGAGATTTTTGCTCCAATTACATTAGATTTTGATTTTAACATTTTAAAATAGTTTATTTGCATCGCACTGCAAGCAGTAAGGTCGAAGAATCTCCGATCATAGGCATACATTTATTTATTTATTTTATTGATTGTATTTAATGTGATTTTAATGAAATGTTGGATGTGTTTTATATTTTATATTAGTGCAGCTGAGTACTGTATCCTTGTTTCGTCGCTTGACCTGAAAGATTATCGGAATGATTTCGGAACTTAACCCAGTTGAACCGAATTCCCGTTAACGTCCTGGGATTGTTTGAATCTCGTACTCCTGTTTTTTTCAGAAATTATTTCGAAGATTCAGGTTTTTTCTTTTTTGAGTAAAGGGAATTCCATCTCATATTCTTACAAGAAGTTTCGTGACGAACTAAAGAGCCTACTTTTCATGCCAACTATTATTATACAGTATATGAACCTATCTAGAATAATGACGAAATGAAGTTGGTAATATCGAAATGTCCAATTAGTTCGAAATATTCCTGGTATAATGTAGCCTAATAAAGCACAACAGATGGCAGCCCTGGAGACTGAATATGTTCTTAGTTCCATCTCTTAAGGTACAAAATACAAAATTTGGCTGAAGTCCAATGGACGTTACATGCAGTTAGACATTGGATCTATCAGCACGCGTAAAAGCATGTTGGCAACAATGCCATGCGTGTGCTGGTTAGAAATAATCGGAAATATTATGATAACTTTTTGTGCCAATTTTGGATGAAATCCATTTGTTAGTATAGAAGTTACATGTATTTAAAAATTGGACCTATCAGCAAGCATAGAATCATGTTGGCAGCACTGACTTATATTAATTACACCAAATTAATCTAGAGTGTCAGGTGCTCTACGTGTGCAAAGTATAGAGCTGTTGGCTTGCATACTTTCTGATATATTGATATTAGGGTAAAAAATATAGACAGCATTTATTAACAGTTGGCAGCCGTGATTGCTCTTAAGAATACTTATAGTCATATCGGTTAAGTTACAGATAGCAAGCATCATATACAAGTTTTCTGTTTCTAATGCAGTTTTAGCATGCGCTCCAAGGCTTCACAAAGCTGTTTCTTCGGCCTAATAAAGAGTAATCTTATCGCATCACAGCGAAACATGCCTAAGTGCGCTGCGTCAAAGAAGTCGAAAAGAAACAATGTGTGCAGGACCAATCCACTTAAAGAAATGATACGATCACATAAAACACAATTTTAACCTATAATTGTGCTTGCGAGTTCGACCCATTAAATCCACATGACTCAACTTGGCAATTTGAACCTTAAACGACAGATATTTTGACTGCTGGATCGAGTCCTGGTTGGTATCAAGACAAAGCTCTCCATGGGCTTTTTTTTAGCTCGTATCCTTCGTCTTGTGGTCTAAATTCCACTCTCCTTATCCGTGTTGTAATTACTCCATATCAGCCCCTCGTATAGGTGGTTGTAACCTCATCTCGTGGGTTAAGCGGCGTACTCGTACCGTCGTCATTGTGGGTCTTCTAAGACGCTTAATCCTAAATTAACCCATTTAATTGTGATAATTAACTAATACATGTAATTATCTCCAGGAGAGTGTGTATTTATATCTCGTATCCCCCATTTGTTGGGCGCCATCCTGTTGACCGACTGATGAGCTGAAAGTGACAATTTAACTCTAGCTTTAATGAAAATGATTAGCACTGAAATTACACTGTACGGATTTCATACAATAAGGAAGGCTATACACCATCAGCTGTCACTGAATTTGCATTTGTCGCTTGAGCAACGTAACACATTTTTTAAATCACGGCAATGCACGTTAGAAAATCGACTTGTATCTTCGTAATCGTGCTCTGAAAATTATAAATATTATATCCACAGGGTTCTCTCGATGCAATAATTAATATTTCGCACTTATACTGCAATTGCCACTTGATTAGATTATACAAAATGTATGCGTGAAGACTATGCACATGTCGAAAAGTTTCAGGTTCAATCTTAACCGGAAATATATCAAAAACTTGAAAAGCACACTAATATCAGTTTTCCTCACACGAACAATATACCTGGTGTTTACTGAACACACAAATAATTCATAATTCCAATTTCGCTGGTAGATACACTGCGATACACGAACCACGGTTCTTTCACTCAGCACGAAAAAATAGCCTCGTGCTACGGCTCCAGAACAAGGGTCATGGCTGCCCCGTCTCCCTTCTTCTCAAGGGATTCGACTCCCGAGTCAAACAAAACCTGTAGAACTATTATTTCGCCTCTCCTCTAAATGTTCTCGAAAATCATTTTAAAAATCCTGTGGTGTTAAAATTTGCTCAATAATTTGAAAAAATGTGATTAATTTAATTTCAAATAATTAATTTTATGGCCATCTAAATCTGGTTGTATCCTCTCTTCCAAGGCTCGTAAAAATGTATCCGTCGACAAGTACAATTTCACTGCTTCTATAATTCAAGTTCCACTACAGAGCTATCGATCACCATCGACTGGAACATCGATGGAGCAACTCGGGATCATTAGAATGTTGAGGGATGACAATCTAGAGTGCAAAGAGGAAGAGGAGGTGAAATAACTGCGTACTTGACGTACAGTGTTGACTCGGCGTGTGCTGTGTTCATGGAGAATGCAGCGATAAATCGACTGACGACACAGGGGAAGAGAGACCGTATGTCGCAGTATTCAGAATTTGTGCTGTGTGTAATACCATAGAAAGTGCATTCTCTTCTAGTTGAGGATGAAATTCTGATCCTGAAAAAAATGGGCAAGCACAGTAAATAGTGAAAAGGATTTATCTAATTTCAGTGACAGTAATGTTCGTAGGTTGATTGAGGACTGATAATTATATTTCAAGCGATGGAAAAGTGCTTCAGCTTACCTTGGTCTTTGTTCTATTAGTAGACTGCGGTTACCGTATGAATCTCAAGGCTACCTTCTGTACCCGTAAATTCAGGAAGTTGCCTGTCGGAAAACCATAGCAAAGCTAGATTGCTAATTTCTCAAAGGCTCCGGCTAAAAATTCCATCAGAAATCGTTCCAACGAGGTCTTCGGGAATTTAAACAGTATTCTACAATGATATTATGGATATACAACAAAATACACTGGGGATCAGATTAACACCAACCTTTATTCTCGGGGTCTTATCAAGGGACTTAGCTCCATCCTGAAACGGGATCCACAATACCATTGTTCTTTTATATCTGAAATAAATCACTCGAAATACGATATAGAAAACGAAATAAGTACATTTATTAACAATTGTAAGCTATATCTAAATCCTCCTCCTCCTCACCCTCCTCACAAGATGGCGGTGGCGCGATATCTCTCGAACGCATGGTCGGATTTTGACGAATGAGGTGTCATTGAACTCGGGATGACACCTCCTTCCCAATGGATAACATATTTTCACTCCAAAAATAAAAACTTCCCCTGCTAGAGGGTGAAATTTTAATTCTCAGAAAATCTCGCTTTTCAAGTGCAACATGTGAGAGCTTGAATGCCAATATGGAATAAAACATTGTTCCACACAAGATACATTTGTACGGTGGAAAGCCACTATGAATTAACATGCTTGTTTTTTGTTTTTTTAAACGTTGTTCCACATGAAACGCATGTGAAGAGCCGATTGTTACTATGAATTAACATGTTTGTTTTTTGTCTTTACGCATGCGCACTTGGGGTTTTTGTAAGCAGGTGGGCTTTTTGAATAATGATTTATAGATGAGTTATTTTTTAAAAAATTACCAAAAGGTCCAAAACTAATAGGCTTTTTAATATCTCATGAACCAATAAGGCTAGGGACTTGTATGAGAGGTCGTTGGACTTGAGGTGACATTCTGTTTTTGAATGTATTATTTATTTTTGTCAAAGGGGCCTAACTGCACTTTTGTTAATATCTCGCTAACTAATATTCAGACAGGGTCAAGTGAGGTGTCATGGGACTCAGGATGGTCAACCCTTTTCCATGACCAACGAATTTACCCAAAAGATCTAAAACAGCAAGGTCATTGACCTATGATTTTATAAACTAATATTCGGAGAGGGAGAAGTGAGGTGTCATAGGACTTAGAATGGTTAACCCTTTCCCATGACCAATGAATTTACCCCAAAAATCCAAAACAGCAATGTCATTGACCTATGATTTTATAAACTAATAATCGAATATCAACATGTGAGGTGTCATAGGACTTACAATGGTAAACCCTTTCCCATGGCCAATGAATTTACCCAAAATACCCAATACATCAAGGTCATCGACCTGAGAATTTATAAACTAATAATCGGATAAGAACATGTGAGATGTTTACCATGCGTAATGAAACATAGCTAGGTAGAGAAAGAATTAGTGTACGCTACATGTATGGTGACTGACAAGTCTTTTACCATTGAAACCTGTTTCCAGATCAAACTGCAGTATAGAGAGAGTATAGGTTGCAGGCATGGGTTAACAAATGACAAACGGTGTCACAAACTCTGATTTATCGATTCAAGAATTAAGAGTAGACTATCTTTAATTGATTGGTTAAAGCGGATAGCTAGAACACAAAAATGCTCAGTGGTTACCGGGACAGGATGGTCGCTACACACAACAAGCTTTAAATACTTGAGGCTAATAATCTATACACACACACTCACTTGTTCTAAACTAAACTGTGTTGCTGTCAGTGCTCAGACAGTAGGCTGATGACAAAATGCATTGTTAACAGAAATATAATCATTTCCGTTTGTCTAATGTTACTAGCTATCCATTTTGTGTTGCAGTGGTAACCACTTTTAGCTCTTGTACTGGTGGTCTTAACTCGATTTCCAAGTGTGAGGCCTAGAACAAGTCAAACTAAGAAACAAGGGCATGGTGGTGCAGTGGTTAAGCTGTTAGCCTTTTCTCCAGGGTTCGATTTCGGGTTAATATGCATGTCATAAACATATTAAACAAAACAAAACAGAGATAACGTATAAAACTGATTACATTTGTGTCTTTTCAAATTATTACTTGGATTACAAATACAAAGGTGAGCTGGGTTTGATATACAGTTAATGCTGTCTATCACACACTAGACTGTAAGAAAGCCAAAAGAGCAAAAGGCGTAGGTAGAGCAGTATTAAAATTGCTATATGTAGAGAACTACCTAGCGGTTTTTTGAACTGGCAAAGCTATATCGCATAAACAGTGCAAGATACAATTCAGCAATCAAATTTATGTCTTATGGAACAGAGAAAATGCACGTTTACCCTGATGGATAGCAAATGAGTGCAGATAAATGACCTATGCATTAGCCTACCATAGGGTTATAACCACGAGGTGGAGGTGTGATTTCTATATTTTATTGTTTAGAGACATGGTGTTTTTGTAACCAGTAGATTTAGTAGATTTAGTATTTTGTAAATATTCATTTTTGTAATTGTAAATAGTGGAAACATTTTTTTGTAATAGTAAATGTTAAACATATAACTAAAAGTTCTTTAGTATAAGTGTGCATGTCAAGGATTAATAGCGTGGTTGTATTTGTTTTTCAAAGACAGGTATGGTTGTGTGAATGTATGACTATAGAGAGAATGATAGAGAGAGAGAGAGTGAAAGCTTGTGTGTGTGTTTGTGTGTGTGTGGGTAGCATTTATTGTTCAACCAAAGCAAACACGGCAAGGTAGGATGGTGGGGTAGTTAATGTATATAGCAAATGGTAAATAGTATACTGTAGTTTTTTAACACTTGTGTTTTTTTAAATGCAGCGGTATATAGGTGTTAATTTGTAAAACAGTCTTACCTACAGTAGTGGTAGTAGTAGTAGTAGTAGTAGTAGGCCTATACGTTTTTGGAAACAAACAGAAAGAGAATGCATTATTGCCATGGCCAAGCACTTCCATTAAGACGATTTGAAGAAAATTTAAATCAGCAAATGTGTGTTTTACAAAACTTAACTTTCAACATAGACTAAATCATAAACGTGTCGTCTGTGATACGGAAAAATTAGGAAATCAATATTTCCATATCAACACAATGTAAAAACTTAAAACTGACATTAAAAAAAATGTAAATGGGAAATTGACAAATGTGTAAACAACAAAATGGAAAATTCTTGTTTCCATATCATGAAATCCAAAACTTACCATAGCTATTTGTTGATACTTCCATGTCAATTGTCAAGCATGAACTAATCTCTAGCAAAGTTCACTCGATAATATAAATAATAGTTTAAAGTGAGAGAAAAAGTGAGTGCAAGAGTGGGTGCAAAAGAGGGTGCAAAAGTGAGTGCAAAGGTAGGTGCAAAAGAGGGTGCAAAAGTCAGTGTAAAAGAGAGTGCAAAAGTGGGTGTAAAAGTGAGTGCAAAAGTGGGTGCAAAAGTGGGTGCAAAAGTGAGTGCAAAAGTGGGTGCAAAAGTGGGTGCAAAATTGAGTGCAAAGGTGGGTGCAAAAGTGGGTGCAAAAGTCAGTGTAAAAGGGAGTGCATACTGGGTGTAAAAGTGAGTGCAAAAGTGGGTGCGAATGTGAGTGCAAAATTTGATGTAAATTTGGGTGCAAAAGTGGGTGCCGTTTATAGAAGGCCTGAATTTTACTAGAATGTGATTTGAGTAAATATAATTTCTAAACCCAAGTAGTGAATAGTCAGTTGGTTTTGATCTATGCAAGCGTAAACATGTCACGTTCACAGGTGATGGATACTCAAGGCTTTAAGGTCAACGAAAACAAGTACAGTACATATTTAAAGAGGTGGCTATTATTGATTGCACAACACGCGGGTTACCATATCTTTTTTCGGACTAGTGTTTTAACATTTGAAGAGTTTTTTTAAACAGCGACGATGTGTTATCTGTCACACTACATTGATGATCACTCACACTTAAGACCTCACTATTTTTACTTTTTAGCTCACTTTGACACTGTTTTGATCGATGTTTTGAACAGCGACAAATAACAGTTCCATTTTTATTGGTTCGTTTTACAATATACGTATAACCTTTATAGTATGCATATGGCTTACCATGACTATTCGTTGATAATTCCATATCAATTGCCAAGCATGAAATAATCTCCAATAAATTTCGCTAGATAATAGAAATAGTACTTTAATGTGGGTGCAAAAGTGGGTGCAAAATTGAGTGTATAATTTCTAAACCCAAGTAGTGAATAGTCAGTTGGTTTTGATCTATGCAAGCGTAAACATGTCACGTTCACTGGTGATGGATACACTTTTGCACCCACTTTTTCACTCACTTTTACACCCACGTTTGCACTCCCTTTTACACTGACTTTTGCACCCACCTTTGCACTCATTTTTGCACCCACTTTTGCACCCACTTTTGCACTCACTATTGCACCCACTTTTGCACCCACTTTTGCACCCACTCTTGCACCCACTCTTGCAACCACTTTTCCTCTCGCTTTAAACTATTATTTATATTATCGAGTGAACTTTGCTAGAGATTAGTTCATGCTTGACAATTGACATGGAAGTATCAACAAATAGCTATGGTATGCCATATGCATTCTTTAAATGATATACATATATTGTAAAACGAACCAATAAAAATGGAACTGTTATTTGGCGTTGTTCAAAACATCGTTGAAAACAGTGTCGAGGTGAGCTGAAAAGTAAAAATAGTGATGTCTTAAGTGTGAGTGATCATCAATGTAGTGTACCAGATAAAACATCGTTGTTGTTTAAAAAAACTCTTCAAAATCCTAAAACACCACTCCCAGAAAAAGATATTGCAGTTCAAGATATTGCATTGGTTTTTAAAAAGCATGTATCATCTCCTCAGAAAGTCGTGTTAGGACAATTGTCAATGTTTGAAAAACTTCCAACATTACCAAAGGCAACACAGACTGTGCAAAATGTGGTATTGCAAAAGGATCAAAGAGGACTATATAGTAATAGTGATGAGGATTATAATGATGATGATGATGATGATGATGATGATGATGATGATAATGGTTATGATGATGATGATGATGATGATGATGAAAATAATAATAATAATGATAATGGCAATGCTTTGTTTACACCAAAAAATCATTTGTTGAATTTGTCTACTGGAACAATCCAGGTAAGCTAATCCGGCGGCTTCAGCAACTGCATGTCTATAAACAGGCTGGTTATACTGAATATGAGGAAGAACAATTGGATATAGAAAATGAGCTTCGTTGAGCCAAAATTATAATGTAATGGATCCACATAACCGCTTAAACTATTTATTAACAATACATGTAATATTTTCTACCACTCTGCTACCATTGTGCTCTCACTTTTGCTATCACTTCAAACTGTACATATTAAATATAAAAGCCAACGCTAAATGATTTTTTTTATCAGAACAGTTATAACCTTTGTAGTGAGAAAATCATACTAACAGGTTAGTTGCTACTATGGAACTTACTACAACTAACAAAGGTAAACAACGTGTACTCTATAAAGGCTACTCTTATAACTATAATCGTCAAAATGTAAAAGGAATAATATTTTGGCGATGCTCAAAAGAGAGGTCAAAAAGATGTCGAGGCAATCTAAAAAGTAGAAATGGTAAGGTTTTAAGTGTGAGTGATCATCAATGAGGTGTACCAGATGAAACACTGTTGATGTCAACAAATAATCTTGACAATGCTAAAAAGCTAGTATAAGAAAAAAATTTGCTACTCAAAATAGTGCAGTGTATATTGAGCAACATTTAACCCCTGCTGTAAAAGTTATGTTTAATCCATCTTCCACATCTCAAGAGTCATCAACATCACAGACTATGCAAAAGGTTGTGTTGCTGTTGTTTTAAGGGGCTGAACTACAAGGTTATCTACCCTTCATATGCAAGAGAATCAAAAAGGACTAAATAGTAATAGAGAAAAAAAGAAATGTATTTTGATTGTAACTATTGTACAAGTACTTATATTAAATAAATAAAAATATTGTATGGGTATTGTCTGTTTTTTCTTAATTGCTATACCCACGTCCTACTATATTAATGCCATTGTTTACCATCAACAGTCGCCACCTATGTTCAGAAAGAAAGTGATCTTAAACAATACACTCTATCTATGGTTTGTGTATCGTGTATCATAATAATACAGTGTCGTCAAGCCAGGTTCAGGCAATAGTAATGTTAGGTAAGGGGTTCGAACCCTTGCTTCCTTGTACAGGATTAGTTTTTACTCAACAGCAACCCATAACACTGTACTTTGAAACATGTCACATCTCTTTACAAAATGTCAACTGTATCGTTTTCTAAGACCCCAGCTGCTGGCTAGTGGCTAGCAAACTGTGCAGCAGAAACAGTGTCACCATGTTCATCCTTAAAAAAAATTCAACATTTATTATTCTTTTTCTTATTATTGTTCATTAAGAGTAGTGTAAAGTTGTCTTTGTGATGTAAGGGTTAGCATGGTTAGCTGGCATTCTAAAACTCTTGAGTTCAATTCGAGCTTTAACATAAAATTTTAAAAGTATATTAGGACTAAAACAGGTCTACTCAATCTCGGGTGATCCAAATAAGTAGATGTGGTTTGATTCACACTTTAACGATAGAACACGACGGTTTTGTATTTTTTAAAATAATGATAGCCATTTGTTCATTTTTTTTTTTCATTTTCACATTTCACACATTGCCATTTGTCAATTTTCCCTGTACACGATTTGAAAATGTCAGTTTAAAGTTTTTGGATTTCATGATATGGAAACAAGAATTTTCCTTTTTGTTGTTAACACATTTCTCAATTTCCCATTTACATTATTTTAAATGTCAGTTTTAAGTTTTTAAATTGTGTTGATATGGAAACATTGATTTCCTATTTTTCCATATCACAGACGACACGTTTATGATTTAGTCCATGTTGAAAGTTAAGTTTTGGAAAACACACATTTGCTGATTTAAATTTTATTGAAATCGTCTTAATGGAAGTGCTTGGCCATGGCAATAGTGAATTCTCTTTCTGTTTGTTTCCAAAAACGTATAGGCCTACTACTACTACTGCTACTACTACTACTACTACTACTGTAGGTAAGACTGTTTTACAAATTAACACCTATATACCGCTGCGTTAAAAAGCACAAGTGTTAAAAAAACTACAGTATACTATTTACCATTTGCTATATACATTAATTACCCCACCATCCTACCTTGCCGTGTTTGCTTTGGTTGAACGACCAATTCTACCCACCCACACACACACACACACACACACACACACACAAGCTTTCTCTCTCTCTCTCTCTCTCTATCATTCTATCTATAGTCATACATTCACAAAACCATACCTGTCTTTGAAAAACAAATACAACCACGCTATTAATCCTTGACATGCACACTTATACTAAAGAACTTTTAGTTATATGTTTAACATTTACTATTACAAAAAAAATGTTTCCACTATTTACAATTACAAAAATGAATATTTACAAAATACTAAATCTACTGGTTACAAAATAGCCATGTCTCTAAACAATAAAATATAGAAATTACACCTCCACCTCGTGGTTATAACCCTATGGTAGGCTAATGCATAGGTCATTCATCTGCACTCACTTGCTATCCATCAAGGTAAAAGTGAATTTTCTCTGTTCCACAAGACACAAATTTGATTGCTGGATTGTATCCTGCACTGTTTATGCGATATAGCTTTGCCAGTTCAAAAAACCGCTAGGTAGTTCTCTACATATAGCAATTTTAATACTGCTCTACAGTGGCGTTTTCTCCAATACCACGGGTTAAGCACCACTTACCTTTCATATTCTCATAAAAATAAAGTTTATATTATGACTTTCAAACGCGCGAGCAACAGGAAAATCACCGCTTTGAATGAAGTTCCTCGTTCTCTACCCCAGTTCTTCACGATCAGCCATCACTACTCTGTATAGAAAGAGGAAGAAGTGCGGCCGGTTGTTATGACAACGGCTTGTGTACCTCCAGGAGCCTTCTGGGTCGGAACACTGCTATGGCCGATGGAGCAGTACACCAAGAACGTCAGGCCGTCCTTGATTGGCCAAGACAGGGGGTATGGCGTTCCATAGCCACATGGCTGTCGTCGAGACAAGTCAAAGGTGGTAGCAGGGTCTGCTTCGATTCGGACGGCTTACCCTCGTGAGCATGGAACACCATCACTGCTATTTGGCGCACTTACCCAGTCGCAACCTTGGTCCCCACCCTCCATCGCGCGGTTCTGAACATCAGACCCGAGCTTTGCTGGATACGGTAGTTGCAATTCTGATTCGTTCGGTTAACTCACAACTGTATGCTTTTGAGTGCAATCTGCAAAATTTAGTATATAGTAGACATTCTTGTGTTGAAGTGTATAGTGCGTTGGAATCTTCAGAGTGGCCCATCAACCCGATAAGTTGCTTTGATTATTATTTCAAATTATATTCAAAGTGTAGGTGTAAAGGATAGATAATTTTAAATGTAAGTACGTCCGTATAATTGGAATAATATTTAAAAAACCTATCACATTATTTTAAAATATAGTTGGTTATTGTGGTATCAAGTGCATTCTGTTCTCATTTGTACAAAATTAATTAATGTCACTATTTACTGTACCTTGGCGGATCACGTGTAGCGAAGTTCTCCCTCTTAGCGAATTCATCAATTACGCGGTCGTGAAAAACAGTGTTCCCCTGCAGGCTGCACAATAACTCCTTTCAATTGGAAAGAAGCGCGAGATGTGAAAGTCTTTCTTGATGCATTGAGTTTCGAGTGAAGGTTTTTATACGTTTCATGGTAGAAAACGTTCTTTCCACAGATGCAATAGATGCCGGAATTGTTAGTACTACAGTATTTTGCATAGGTTAAAGACTTCCCCTTTCGCCCCAATTAAGTCATTCAAACTAATGAAGCCGTGAAAGCCTACAACAGTACGATTTGAGTGATATTTGCAAAGAAATATTAACTGAACATGCAATACAATGCCATAAGATTATCTGTTAGGCCTGCTAGATGTTTATTAATTTAATGTTCACTTAGGTCTCATAATAGAAAATAATAAAAAAGTTATTGGTTTTACGTCCCTGTTAACTACTGAGGCTTTTAGAGACGCGGGGTGCCAGAATTTTGCCCCGAAGGGGATCTTAAATGTGCCAGTAAATCTACTGACACGGTTCCCTCGCATTTGCGCACCCTCAAATCCCGACTGACTGCGACGGGACTCGATCCCGCTATCTTTAGCTCAGCAAGCAAGAACGTTACCGCTGAGCCACGCAGCCAGTCATAATAGAAAATTTACGGGTAATATCCTAAACGTTTAGCTCCATAGACCAAGAAATGCGAACAACAAAAACACAAATTGCCACACTGTTCAATCGTCATTTTTGTTGTTGTATGGTCTCCTGAGGAGCCGAGTGCAGGTCTTTCTAGTCAACGCCCGTGGGCGACCTGCGCGTCGGGATGAGAGATGGAATGGATGAAGGTGAATGAAACTGGGCAAGGATGTGGAAGGAAGCGGCCGTGGCCAGTCAGAAGGTACCGTCCCAGCATTTGCCTGGTGTTGAAAATGGGAAACCACGGTAAACCATTTCAAGGACGTCCGACGGTGGGGCTCAAACCCACGCGTCTACCAAGTCAGCAGAGAGCTTGGCCCCATGGCCTAATGCTGCGCTTTAACGTGCGTAGCCACTGCTGTCGGTAATCGTCAAATGATAAACGATAAGAAAAGCTCGCCAACCCTGTTGTTGAATAATTTATTCCGCACTTAATATAGTTACACGGATTGGCATGCCTAAAATTGAAAAATGATCTGTGCTGTATTACAATTTTTTCTATTTTTTTTAAATTTGAAAGACTCAAACTTATGTGTGTAGAGTAATTGTTGCTACTTCAGACATCAACCTCTACATTGTCAAGGGGGTAGCTGGAAACGGGTGCTGAAGTTGCTTTATGGTGTAAGCATATACTTTGAGTCTTCGTAACAGCTTACCCTCGAAAAAATTCCACGCCACGCCACTGCTGCTCTACCTACGCCTTTTGCTCTTTTGGCTTTCTTACAGTCTAGTGTGTGATAGACAGCATTAACTGTATATCAAACCCAGATCACCTTTGTATTTGTAATCCAAGTAATAATTTGAAAAGACACAAATGTAATCAGTTTTATAAGTTACCTCTGTTTTGTTTTGTTTAATATGTTTATGAAATGCATATTAACCTGAAATCGAACCCTGGTGAAAAGGCTAACAGCTTAACCACTGCACCACCATGCCCTTGTTTCTTAGTTTGACTTATTCTAGGCCTCAGACTTGGAAATCGAGTTAAGACCACCAGTACAAGAGCTAAAAGTGCTTACCACTGCAACACAAAATGGATAGCTGGTAACATTAGACAACCGGAAATGATTATATTTCTGTTAACAATGCATTTTGTCATCAGCCTACTCTCTGAGTACTGACAGCAACACAGTTTAGTTGAGAACAAGCGAGTGTGTGTGTATAGATTATTAGCTTCAAGTATTTAAAGCTTGTTGTGTGTAGCGACCATCTTGTCCCAGTAACCAGTGAGCATTTTTGTGTTTTAGCTATCCGCTTTAACCAATCAATTAAAGATAGTCTACTCTTAATTCTTGAATCGATAAATCAGAGTTTGAGTACACCGTTTGTCATTTATTAACCCATACCTGCAACCTATACCCTCTCTATACTGCAGTTTGATCTGAAAACAAGTTTCAATGGTAAAAGACATTGCCGGCTTAGGACCAGGATAGCGTATCTACAAAAATAGCCAAATTTGCTTTTTGCATGGCTTTTCTTTGTTAGAGTGAAGCATACTTACTGCCAAAACAGCGTAAGTGTAATCTTAATACTTTTTTAAATAAGCCTATAGCGCAACTAACTTCCACAATATATCGTTAATACCTAAACATCTTAAGTTAAGGTACGTCACTTTGCTTATATGGATTACGACAAAAAATTTAGAGCAGTATCAGCGTATGTGTGCATACGCTACTTTGGTTCGAACTGAATTATTGGCGCGCACTAAAGTTTTGTTATGCTTACCGCCTTTTCCTTACTAATTAATTGTATCTCCAAGCTCTATGAACTTGTGGAGTGACGTGACGTGGGAGGTAGGAAGAGACGGACCATCCCGCCGTGTTATCTAGAATTACCGTCTATTCCAACACTGCTAACATAGTGTCGTTGCCTATACTAGTGTGGTGTTGCAAATGAGTGAGTGATCGTCCAATGTATTTTGGTCTATTACTACGCACGGACCGGGAACCCCCTACATCTCTCATTATCATCCGCTATCCACATTCCTCTCAGGTTCACAGTACTTGGACTCGAGTAATGCTGTAGTAGCTAAAATTTCTTTCAGTTGTTGGTGAGTTATTGAAGCCGAGCTCAGAAGATGGCTGCATAGAATATACCAGGTAAGAAACTGTAAAAGAAATAATACTGATATCCGACACATGCGGTAATCAGAACAGAAATATGATTATTGTTGCTTTGTTGATACACTGTGTGCATTATTTTGACATCTCTGTTATTTAACATAAGTACTTTGAATCGGGACACTCGCAGATGGAGGTTGATATCGTACATGCACAGATTGAGAGAAAAAAACGTGATGTCGATATATTTGATCAATGGGGATTTTATACTTCAGTCAGATTGGGAGGAAAAAAACGTGATGTCGATATATTTGATCAATGGGGATTTTACACTTCTGTCAGATTGGTTCGGAAAAATAACCCCTTTGAAGTCATCAAAACATGAAACATTTATGACTTCACTCAGCTGAGGAATGTAATGGTGGAAAACAGAAAGATTTACACCATGGAGAGGAGGTTAATTGGCTGAAAATTAAATGGCTGCAATTTAGAAAGATTGACCCAGAGCATATATTCTTTAAATATGGCTTATATGATGAGCAGGTCAGAAAAATAAAAGTAATCAGGAGAGGGCATTATACCCCATTAAATGACCTACAAGTGAAGCCTTCGTATCAAGGACCAATTCCCATTTCAACAGAGAAGTACAAAGGTCTTATTGAACTATGCAAAAGTGGAATAATCAGAGCACATTCTACAGATCATCCAAGCATGGTGTCATAAGTGACAGTACGAGTCATTCTGATCAATAAATTAGTCTACAATGATATCCGACGTGTCAAACTGCGGACTGATCTGCTTTGTTGATGTACTGTGAGTGCATTTCTAATATTCATGTTATAAATCATACGTGTAATGAATCGGGACTCTCGCAGATGGAGGTTGATTGTGTACTGCTCGGGTCCAAGCTTCGTGAACCTGAGAGGAATGTGGATCGCGAACTATAAGAAGTGATGGTGACGAGTGATGAAGGTTCCCGGTCCGTGCGTAATAACAGAACCAAATTCATTGGTCGGTGACTAACTCACTCACTCATTCGCAACACCACAGTGGTTTGAGCCATGGCCCTATGTCAGCATTTAGCTGTTGACAGGCCCTTCTCCTCCCACCTACCACTTCACCTCACACCGCAAGTTCACTGAGCTTGGACCGAGCAGTACATCTTCAGATTGAGGTGGCAAAAAGAGATGTTGACATATTTCCTACTTCAGGATTTTATCTTTTTGCTGTGATTTAATGATAACGCTTGGAAAATACTAAAACTAAAACAATACTTTCCTCTCAGCATTGTAGTTCATTTCATGATTCATTGATAACTTGATACCTAATAACACTTGTACCTTTAACCTTTCACTGGTGACGTGCGGAATTCGGAACATAACTTGTGACGTGAGGTCTACGAGACTCCTGCCAAATATATCACAATAACGAACATTAAATGTTGACACTTCATACAACTACTGGCATTATGTTATCTGTTTAAGCATGCAATAATCTCTCGTAATATTAATATGTTTAGGATCTAAAATAAAAAGTAGACATTTTATTAATTTTTTACTCACAGTATGCAGACATTCTGATAAATTTCATGGTGCTTGTTGTCGCCACTAAAAATTAAACAAATCCATTGCAGATCACTTTTCACTGATTCACTTTCGTCCAAAGAACTAGAAAATACCATGTGTAAAAAAATATAATATTATGAATGATAACGTACAACACACTATGGAACCTAACCGTAACTGGTGACGTGAGGTCTGCCAGTCCACTTGAAAACTTCATCCTTAAGGCAAGCTAACCAGGGCCACTAAACTTTCATCAAAGAGTGAGTGAAGTGTCAGCATGAGTACACAGATAAGAAGGCAACATAAAAAAGCTCCGTGCAAGATTGAATTAAAGAAGCACAGATGTTTTTATTTCTTTTATTTCACGCAACCGCTTACGGATTAAGAAATAGAATCAAATAATGCTTTGCGGTCACTAAATGATTCACAAAAATTTACTCCTACGCTTAAGTTACCTACATAAGCTAATGTGAAATAATTTCAATAGAAAATAATTAGAGCCAAAATAGCGTATCTCTCTTAATGACCTTAAAAAAATGTATACCATGATTCTATAACTGTGCATGTAAGAAGTAAGTGAACAATAATCTTTAGAAATATGTTGGCAATATATAAAATAAAATCAGCGACTTCCAAATCAAAATATATAACCAGTTACATGCTAATTAACAACAATTTTGTTAGTTTTTCTTGCTTCCTGAAAAGTAGTGATTTTGTAGATACGCTGTTCTGGTCATAAGCCGGCGAAATATTGTTGAAAATATTACAGGTCGTGTCACTGAAAGTGTCAAGGACAGTGTTAAAGAGGAAATACAAGGTGTACAATCATCCCTGGAAGGTTTGCAGACTAGTGCCTCTGAGAATAAAGATAACATATCGCGTTTGCAGGATAGTTACAAGGAGATTCAGACAGAAGTAAGTGAGGTAAGGACAAAGGTTGAATCTGTCCAGAGCGATGTAAGTGCTGTTCAGAGCGTTGTAAACCATGTTAAGTCAAAGATTGACACTGCTCAGGGTGATGTAAGTGCTGTTCAGGGTGATGTAAATCATGTCAAAGCTAATGTAAAATCTGTTCAGGAAAAGGTAGATAATATTCAAACGGATGTTAACAATGTTCAATCCGAAGTAAGTGTTGTACAAACAGACATTAATAGGATACAGACAGAGGTGAATAAAGTATTCATTGACGTAGACAAGGTAAATACCAATGTTAACGGTATACCGTCTAAATTAAACAATATTGAGTCCAGTAATGTAGTTTTCCAAAATGATATTAGAAAAGAACTAGAAGTGTCAAAAACACAATGTAAAGAGAAATTAATATAGTTCAGTCACAATAAGGTGATCTGAAGGAAAACGTAGATTCTTTGCGGTCCCAACTAATAGACCACAACAAGATTCTTAAGGACGATATAGAACTTGATATTAGGGAGATGTTGAAAACTCATGTTATAGTTTGGAAGGAAGAGTGGAATAAGTCTAGTAAAGAGCATATCAACGAAATTCAAGAAAACATTGAAATGAAGTTTGCTAGTAATTAGCTAGAATTAACTAAGAAAGTACGACTGATTTGAATAAAAGTTTAGATCAGCTCCAGCAGACACAGGTCGACAATAAGGATCAATTATCGCAGGAAAGTAAGGCTTTAAATGATCAGATTAGCAAGGTAGTCACTGATGTGAATAACATTAATAAGTTTCAAGAGGAAAAGTCTACCGAATTGGAGGAATACATCACTAGGAAACTTCAAAGCTTAAACCTAAGAGATACTTCTGTTTTTGAATCTTATAAAGTAGAGATAGTGTAGGACAAGAGGAGAGAGACGTCAGAAGACAAGCAAGGGTACTTCGTTCTATAGAGAGGCCCGTGTTCAGAATTCTCGAAGCTGAAAGAGATACGAGGGATCCTAGGATTGTTAGTCAAATTACTCAGACTAGGAACATCAGAGTTATAGTAACATTGAAGATAAACCTCGTCAGTTTAACAACCAAGATGGATTCACCCCTATACAGTTTACCAGAATTCTGAGAGATTACTTCATCGAAGCCTAGGTTCCTAGAGATAGGGAGATGACAATAGTAGAAAGTTATCTAGCTCTAGCTCCCTTAGAATGGTTTTGCGCGTTCAGGTATACGTTTGAGGAATTTGCAGATGCCTTAATTAAGAGATTCTGGAGCATTGAAGCACAAAGTAGTTTGAGGGCCGAAGTATACTCGAGTACTTTGCCAACTCGCTATGCAGACTTCTTCACGAGGCAGTTAGCCCAACTTAGGTTCCTTCTACCCCCAATATCCACGGCAGAACTGATCGAAGCTATTTCGAGACAGCTTCCAGTTGAGGTCAGGAGACTGATTATCTTGTCTCATATAATAGATTTGGATAGCTTGGACGAGCTTCTGCGCAAGCTTGATTATACCAGTCCAATGTCCAATGTAATGTCCAGAAACAACAAGCAAGACCAACGAGACATTAACACAATCTATATCGATCAGACACAACAAACATAGAGTCCCAAAGAGAGAGATAAGACTAGTATAGGTCCGCAAAGAAACAACTATTTCCGAGACAGGAGACCCGAACCGAGATATCGCAGATTCCGAGGAGGAAGACCCTATCAACAGCAACAGGGGCGGAATAATGACAACACGCGTAGGAATGGTTACTACCATAATAACTATGACTACCGTTATAACAACAATAATAACAACAACAAAAGTTATAACAGAAATAACAGGTATAACCAGGGTTATAACAGGAATCGAAACTACAGGGAAAATTCGTTCACAAAGGAACAGTATGATGAAAGGCACAGAGAAGGGAAAGTGTACTTGAAGACCTTAAGACAGGATGAGCAGAACTGAAAAGGAAGGGAGAAAAACCCGAGTGTTGAACCTCAGCCTGGTACAAGCCAGCAGAGAAAAAACACTAAAGGACAAAAAAATCGCGATTCCAGAACAGAAGTACGAGTTTTAGAAAATGCTAGACCACTAAACCAGATTACTATTTATGAGATATATGAGCTGACAGATGGAGACCTACTGTATGAAAAGGAAGTAATTAAAGAGGAGAGGCCATGTGAACTGCCTATTATAAGTATAAGTGCCAATGGACAAATGTATACGTCTCTTATGGAAACTGGTGCAGTTATATCCATATTGTCCGAGGAGAGTTACCAGAGACTGATAAAAGCTGACAGAATTACTGTTTACCTGCATCATCAGTCAATGTGCGTGGTATATTCCAAGACAAGTAAGTAAAATGTAAAGTACAGTTGCTGTTAAATTTCGAGTTGAATGGTCGCACTTATGAACACATCATCATCGTAGTAAGCAAGATAAATTTTGGCGTCGTCCTTGGTTTAGATTTCATTACCAAAGCCGGTGCAGTCATTGTTATAAAAAAAACGCATCATTAAATTTAGTGAGAGCTATGGGACGAATGTTATATGGATGCATAACAGGTCTTTGTTGAAACGCTTCGCTCATTTGTTGAATCTACTTGTGCACTACCTGTTGTAAAGCGGATTTACTAAGCCAGAAACCTTCCCTGAAGTGTACACAACATCTCACCCAAGTTTCATCGCTATCAGACGAATAGTATATGAACGCATACGAGACTTAGTTGAATCGCATCGCGCGTCGTCGCTCATTTGTTGAAACTACTCGTGCGCTACCTATTATAACATGGATCTACTAAGCCAGAAACTTTGCCTGTAGTGTACACAACCTCTCACCCAAGTTTCATCGCTATCGGACGAATAGTATGTGAACGCATACAGGACTTTTTTTTAACGCTTCACCCGTCGTCGCTCATTTGTTGAAAGTACGTTAACAATATGATTAACTGCTAGAAGTAATAATATCAATATTCTTTCTTGAGAAATATAGGTGGGAGATAATTTGTATCAAAGACTTGTAATTTCACTTATCATGGCTTAGCAATTTTAGCATATTCAGTCATTAATGGCTTGGCATGAAAAGGGATACGATGTCTTTCATAACATCTCAACCTTATTGATACCAAGAAATTAACTTATGCCTCAACTGAATATATTTTGCTGCAAACATGGTACATCAAGAAGGATTTTCACCGCTATGTGTAAGGCACACAAGTGCCTTGGGAAACACCATTAATAGTAAATTGTACTTCTAGCCACTATGGATTAACATGTGTTTCTTCACATTCTCTTCCCGGGTCACTTGTCTGCGCATATGCTACATGAGTATAGCTTCTCACCACTGTGGGTTGTGATGTTCGTCTTTCAATGAGTTTTAATATAAAATATGGAATCGAATGTGTTGCATGAGTATGGTTTTTAGCCGCTATGAGTTATCATCTGTGTACAAAACACTGTTGTTACAAAATTGGCTACGGAAATGCTACAGGAGTTAGACTTCCCACCATTACAGGTAAACGTGTGTTTTTCCAAATGTTTTCTCTTACACAACTTGGCTCCCCACGTTTTGCATGAGATTTGTTTCCCACATTTATTGATATATATGTCTTCAAATAACCTTTCTGATAAAATTAGGCTTCGCATGTGTTAAGAGCATGGTTTCTTGCCACCATGAGTCAACGTGCGTGGCTTGAAACGACTCTTCAGATAAAATTTGCTTCGCAACTGCTTCATGCCTAAGGCCTCACACCACCATGGGTAATCATGTGTCTCTTCAAATTGTCTTTACGAGCAAATTTGGCTTCGCAGGCGCTACATGAGTTTTGCTTCTCACCACTATGGATAAACATGTGTCTCTTCAAATGTGTCCTACTATAAAATTTGGCTTGGCAACTACTGCATGAGTATGGCCTCCGACTACTATGGCTAAGCATGCGTGTCTTCAAATGGCTCTTTACATAAAATTTGGCTTCGCAACTGCTGCATGAGTGTGGTCACTCACCACTATGTGTATACATGTGAGACTTCAAAGCAAATTTGTGATTAAACTTGGCTTCGCATGTGCTACACGAGAATGGCTTCTCATTACCATGGGTACATATGTGAGACTTCAAAGCACTTTTCTGATTAAATTAGATCTCACATATGCTACAAGAGTATGGCTTTTGACCACTATGGGTATACATGTGAGACTTCAAGTTTCCTTTTTGAATAAATTTGGAATCGCAACTGCAGCATGAGTATGGCCTCTGACTACTATGGGTAAACATGTGTGTCTTCAAATGGCTCCTTACCATGAATTTGGCTCCGCAACTGCTGCATGAGTATGGTCTCTCACCCCTATGAGTATTCATGTGAGACTTCAAAGCAACTTTCTGATTAAATTTGGCTTCGCATGTGCTACACGAGAATGGCGACTTGCCACTATGAGTTAGAATGTGTTTCGACAATTTATCTTTACGATAAAATTCGGCTTCGCAAGTGCTACATGAGTATGATCTCTCACCAGTATGGATCAACATATGTCTCTTGAGAGAATACGACGAAAGAAACTTGGAGTTACATATCCTACATGTATAAGGCTTCTCTCCTCTTAGGATTAGCAGGTACGTCTTCAAATTCTTTTCGATTGTACATTTTCTTAAAGATACAGTGCCGGAACTAGTATTATGTCCTCCAGTATTGCATAAAGCGGATATCGTCCTTACAGCAGGATTCGAAGTATCACGGTATATCAGCCTGAAATCAATGGTAATAATATTACAGTGCACTCTTCATTAAGTTGAATTATCTGAGAAAAGTAAATAAAAGTTTTCAGATCTAGAGGTCGAACTAAAAAAATGATAACTGGTACAACTTTCATTTATATATCTATCAGGAAAACTGCCTTTATCAAGTACCTGGAACTCATTATAATGTTATTGGTTTTACATAACATTTGATAACTGTGGCTTTTAGAGGCACTTGGTAGCCAAAATTGTGCCCTGAAGAAGATTTTTAATGTATCAGCAAATCTACTGATCTCGTTTGCAATGTTTTTCATACAGTCTGAATACATTAAAATTACATATTTATCATGGAAACTAAATGGTGTGTCATGTCGGAGTACTGTATTCGGAATCGTAGCTTTCCTTAATAAATATGTAATCCGTAATATTTAAAAACAAAACAAAGTACACATGTGTGTCCACTTGAAGATATTTGCCAGTATCCAAGATGAGCAGGATCGCAGAATCTTCCTGGTCCACGTCTACAAAAATCACTGAAAGAAATGCCTGACAAATAGGACAAAAGGAGAATAGTTCTATAATTGTACTATGAAATACACTACTAGGTTAAATATCAAATTCTAATAGGAAAGTGAGAAACATCCGGTTCTCGGGATATATAGGGTGGAAAAGGTGTTGGGCTCCTAAAATTACCTCCATAGTACAACTTCTAACTAATTAATATTAATCAAAAACCTTAATTTATAAGAATATGTTGCAGATAAACGAACCCCTCGTGTCCAAACAGAACTCTCCTATTCGTACACGAAGACAAAATACAATTCTAAAACACAAAATCAAAAAAAAGGGAACTTTGTTCTCAAATATACAATAAATACATCTAGAATGCCATCAGCATTTCCTAAGCCGTCTCGACTTACACTTCCTGTCCGGATTTCACAACAATAATTAAAAAACCCTATATTAAATTCGTAAACCAGATTTGGTTTATCAATACTAAACACATTTAACAGTGTAGAAACTCAGTTTTCTCACTAATAAATATATTTGCACTTTTCCTGATTGTACAATAGTCAGCCGATGCTATTGTCAATCTACCTAAATTATTGACATCTATTTACAACACTCTTACGACATCCCCATCATAACATTCAATATATGCGAGTTTCCATTACCATAACTCGTATTGTCAATTTATGACAAGAAACTACCAACCATTGGCTCCTGCTCTTGCTTATATCTCATTCGTGATTGTCATGGCCGTTCAATAAAGCCTAGCTCATGCTTAACTTATTAACTTCAGGTTAAATAGAGCAATAAAGATAATGATAACACTTTGTTTAAATTGAATTACTTAATTCGGGCGTTTTCCGTCGATACGTGACCTTTTATCGTCGCTTCCCAACATAACATAACGCATCTTACTTCTTAACAACTTTCTCATACGTAAGTAGGGAGATGATAGGAGTTTAAACTCCCCCCACCACTACTCCCAATGCGAACCGATAACTCCCTAACCCATGGTCAGAGTTTCACGAATGAGGTGTCGTTTGACTCAAGCTGACGGGGGTTTTGGTATTGACAACTCGTTATATTTTTCATAAATTTTTGAATATCTTTGTTTCTGAAAATAGACGATAGTTTTAAAACCAAACATGACAGAATGTTGTGCCATGGCTCAAACGAACGATCTCTATGTCCTTTATTTTTATAATAACACTTTTTTTATTTTTTACGTTTTTTTGAAAACAGTCCAATTTTGAAATTCCTATATTTTGGAAACTAAGAGTTTTACAAAAAAAAATGTTTGACATAACTGAATGGCCCTGGCCCCCTCTACCCGCCAAATAAATTTCAAGCCTCTAGGACTACACCTGTCCAGTAGTAGGATGAGGCCGGTTCTGCTTACTCGCCTACTTTCATATAAACTTTGCCGATATGTCCCGAACGCGTGGTCGAATTTTAACGAACGAGGTATTGTTGGCGTTGGGATGACATCCTGATTGCTAAGATTGTGTGTTGGTAATTTTTTTTTATTTGAAAATTTTTGTTTCTTGGATTGGCGCTATTTTGGAAACGGTGAATTTTGGAAAAACGCTTGTTTGACGTTAATGAAAGGTGGGTATGCCCTCTAGGTGGGCAGCAAGTTTCAAGGGTGTAGGAGGGAAAAAATGATAGCCTACTTCTCGCGAACATTGGCGATAATTGGTGAGTGGATGGTCGGATTATAACGAACGAGGTATTGTTGGCGTTGGGATGACATGCTCTTGACTAAGAATGTGTGTTGGTATTTTTAAAAAAGTATAAAAATTTTGTTTTTGAAAGTAGGCAATAGTTTAAAGAGCAAACAAGATAGAACGTTGTGCCGTAGTTGAAACGAATGGTCTCTATGACCTTTATTTTTTATAATAATCCTTTTTTGTTTTGAGATTTTTTTGAAAACACTGAAATTTTGAATTTTTACTACTTTGGAAACTAACAGGTTTACAAATATGTTTGTTTGACATAAATGAAAGGTCCCTACCCCTCTATTATGAAAATAAATGTCAAGTCTCTTGGACAAGAACTATGCATTTTAATTATTTTTTTTTAAATAAGAGAGTGTTTGTACACAGAGAGCCGGTAGCGCTGGGCGTGTGTTCCAACGAGGCTATGACTGACCATGGTGGATAGAGGAAATGGCTATTTCGACGGGGCGATGAATGGCAAGACGAGGGGTCGCTTTTCGATATCTTTTCCTATGACGAATGAAGGCGATTATTTTGAAATGTGACAAGCATGCTAAGATTTTTTACCCCTGAAGGGGATCTTTAACGTTTTAGTTAACGGTGATGAGCGAGATCGCTCTCTGACACAACAGACGGTTGTAGGATATGACCAAGTGATTCTTAGACGTTGGCGATCTCGGTGACCGTGCCCGGAAGAAATGAATTGATCTTTTGGTGGGATGGCGGGGAAGTTTATGACGGTTGGTTTTGTGATATTTCCCAATGACGGATGGAGGCGAATATTTGAAAAAAAATTGGTGAAGCATGCAAAGAATTTTTACCCCTGAAGGGGATCTTTAACATGCTAGTAAACGGTAATAAGCGAGACCACTGTCTGGCAGAGCGAATGGTTGTAGAATATGGAAACCTATAACATTTGCTCGACCAAGCTATGTGCATGAATGCAAAGAACCAAAACTGTAAGGTTATTCCCCAAAGATGTTATAAACTCATTATTGAACTGGGTGAAGTGACGTGTTATAGGGTGAAAGTATGTGGTTAACACGGCCATGTATTGTGGATGGCCGCTTGCTAATGATTATTATTATTATTACAGTAAAATGTTACGAATAATAATAATAATTAATAATAATAATATCGTATGGCCTCGGGTGCCTGGTGCAAGCTTTGCTATTTGACACCCAGAGGGTAGCTTGCATGTCGAATTTCGTAGTTCCTTGACTATGAAAGTCAAGGAGGTTAGATGTTAGGTATCTAATCTCCTTGAACACAATAGCGCTTTCTAGTAGAGAAATGAGGAACTTTGTGCTGGCGGAAACTCCCGAGATTAATTTTGCCATTATGAACTCGGCCTACTGAATTCAAATGGGTTCTTTGACATGCCAACATCGTATGACAAGCGTATCGAATTTTTGCCGCCTTTCAAAAATCACTTACCACGGTCAGGGGCGAACCTGCAATCTTGGGGTTAGTAGACCGACACGCTATCCACTCACCCACCGTGGCAAGCATAATAATAATAATAATATTAATAATAAGACACACATGTTTTTCAATGCTAACTCACACACAGTCCTGCTCACTGGAGACTGAATATTGTACCTAGCCAGAGGCCTCGTGAGAGCTGTTGCTGACGAGGCAGGAATGTCTACGTCAGCAGGAAGTGTGATATCAGCTTACTTGCCTCGTGGTGGCTGGCAGGTGTGACGTTTAAGCAGCCGCCACGTTGGTTCTTATGCAGTAGTACTACCAATGTATAACAGGCAGCCAATTTGGTTCCTTATTAAAAACATGAAACTAGTATAAGGTACGCAAATCTTATCGAGTTTGAGGAATTTGGGGAGGCGTGGGAACATGTGAGAGACAGACATGAGTTCCAGGTCAAAACGCTGAGAAAATGCAACTCTCTCTGTTGCTAAGCAGACTGATAAGAAATGCGTTAGTGATACACTGACGGGACTAGCAAATAGACGTATACAGTAGAGCTGTGGAAGAAAAATCCTTTTATTTTTTGGTAAGTACCTATGAATGATTATTTTAATAATGTCATGCTAATGAACCTTAAATTTGTAGATATTGATTAGGTAATTAATGATTTTTATTAATTTAATTGTTTGCAGATAACCGGTATAGCTTACATGTCTGAGATACAAGAAACCATTGCGCTTTTGTGCCCACTAGAAGGTAACAGTAACAAGCCAGTGCATGTGAAGGTGAGATTATTTTTTTAAACTAACTTGTTTGATTTTTTGTTTGATATTATTTTATTTTATTTTATGAAATGCATGTATTAACCTGAATTTAGGTATTTATAGTGGTTTATTTTATTTATTTTTAGACACTTGGAAAGAAAAGCCTTACCACCGTAGCAGTTGCTGAAAACCCAAGACGCATTAGAGTGCAACCATTGTTTCCAGGCAGTGAACTATTGAAAACTCAGGTAAGTCTAACTTAAAAATTCTATTCTATTTTACCACTAACGAAAAACCATAGACAAAAAAATATTCATTACCTGTACATGACTGGTACAATGATTGCTTTCTTGATTAATGACTATGTATTGGCAACCGGTACAAGACCATATTGGTTGTTTACAGAGAATGTACAAGGCCATATTGGATAAAAAAAAATTTAAAAAATTAATTTATGGGTGGTTCCCAATGGACTCAACAAATATCTACAGGTTTGAACAAGATAATCTGAACAAACTGACATGACATTCATTTTTGTTTATATATTGGTTAAAGGGGGATGTAAATGACTAAAGCTTTATAAAAAGAAAATAAGTTTATTGATTACTGTTAGTGCCAACATACAGTTTATTTTTAATGGTGTTTTGATATATTAATGTCAATTAACATTAAAGTTTAATTACAAGTATTGATTGATTGAGTGAGTGATGGTTATTTTGTTTGTTTTAGGTGTGGTTATGCGCCATTAACATAGTGAACAGACAGTGAACAAGCATACATTATGCTTTAAAGTACTCTGTGCTCTTGTGCAACGTTAATAACTTGCAATAAAAAGAAATTTTTATTATAACACATGGCGTTAGTACCAAATACAACAAGTGAGCAAGTTGGTTTACCACGTGGGTTAGATTTAAAATCAGAACATGATCATTGGTTAATATTTGAATCCTGGCCTGTAGGATTTTTGTCTACACATAAACTTGCAAAAGCCGTTTTTTTTTACTTGAACCGAGAAGATGTGGTGCGCTGTGTGTTTTGTCGTATGGAACTCTCACACTGGGAAGAATGGGATGAACCCTTTAGAGACCATTTGCGATGGTCTCCTTGTTGTCCTTACATGCTTGGAAAACAAGTGAGTAACATACCTGTGTATTCATTTTACCGAACCACAAGGCCATTGGCCGCTACTTACGTTCCTGAATAACAAATAAATAATAATAATAATAATGATATATTACCAGCCAACAACGGTAGTGTCGACATATGTGGTTCATATGCCATAGACAGTGTTGAATTGGTGTGAGTTTTTGAAAAATTGGTAGTTTGCAAGACTAAAGCAATAGCACACCCAGAGTACAGCTCTGTTGAAAAACGTTTAGAATCTTATAAAATTGTTTGGCCATTAATATTAAAACACCTTACCGAACAGCTAAGTGAAGCTGGATTGTTTTATACTGGTGAAGGAGATAAAACAATATGTTTTTATTGTGGATTTGCTTTAAAGGATTGGCAAATGACTGATGACCCTTTTGTGCAACACGCTCGTTGGTTACCTAACTGTAAATACATGGTGTTGCTTAAAGGTCAGGAATTTGTGAACACTATTCGTAAAGAAAACGTGACTGCAGCATTAGACATAAAAGTGCCTTTAGAGTTAGAACACGCGGAGCAAATGCATGAGGCTGAAAAAAAAGACTTGTCTCACGAACAGGTACAAAAGTGTGACCTACAATTATGTAAAATTTGTTATCAAGGTGAACTAGGTGTTGTATTTTTGCCTTGTGGACACATGATAGCATGTGTCAAGTGTGCATTAGAACTTAACATTGTGCTATATGCAGAAAAGTAGTATCTGCTACAGTTAGGGCATTTCTTGCATAACTAGTATAATTTATTAGCCATGCATAGTGCAAAATACCTATATGCACCATATTATTAAAGCTGTTTTAGAGTTAATAGATATGCTTTTCTTTTGTTCAGACTACTACAATGAATGATTTGAACGCTGTGCGGCAAGCTTGTGGCTTAGAGACAAAGAAGATCAGCGAATTGCCAACGCATATTCCATTCCGCATTATCAAGATTCGGAAATTGAAAACAGCATATGGTGATCGTGTACTTTGTGTATGTGAAAACTTTGAGACATTTCTGCCTACATTGTTTAATGATATGTCGGAGAGTGTTTTTGATGAAGTCAATAATGCTGTACAACCTGTACACTTAATTTATGAAGGTTTTAAAAACAATAGGTGCATGGTTCGTTTTAATTAAATTAAAAAAGCACATGTCAAATAATAATGGAAGATATAAGTCATGACAATGGACTGAAAGAAAAATATGTGTATAGAATAATAATGTTTTAGTGATTAGTATTGTCTTAAAAAATATTATCATGAAACCAAAAAAAATGTACATAAAGTTTGTAAATAAATTAAAATAATGGTACAATGTTGTTTCATTTTCTACAGAAGTCAAAATATTTAGCATTGCAGAGTATACATGATTATGACAATAAAATGCACACTTAATACAAGTCTTTGCCTTTACGATAGTGTGTTATAGTTTTAAAAACAAAGCTTGTTGTAGATCTTTTTTCTTCCACGGTGAACAATAGGCATGAAAACGTTATTGTATTGTTTCGGATCATTATCACTATCATAATCATAAGCAGCATTATCTATATCCCCATTATTAAAATCACCATAATTATCCTCAACATTATCCTCAACACTAGTAAAACCAGTCAAACCTTCCTGTTCCTCTTCCTGTTCCTCTTCCCCTTCCTCTACAGTGCCCTCATGTAGAATTTGCGTGGCTTTTGATAATGTTAAGGGGTTTTTGAACGTTGAACTATTGTGAGCAGCAATATTGTTTTCTTGCGCTCGCTTTTTAGCATTTTTATGATTTTCTGTTGACAGCAACAATGTTTCATGTAGTGCACTACATTGATGATCACTGACACTTAAAACCTCACTATTTTTACTTTTTAGCTCACTGCGACATTGTTTTGAACGTTGTTTTGAACAACGCCAAATAACAGTTCCATTTTTATTGGTTCGTTTCACAATATATGAATATCCTTTATAGAATGCATGAGGCTTACCATACCTAGTCACTGATACTTCCATATCAACTGTCAAGCATAGACTAAGCTCTAGTAAAGACAGCTTGGTAATAAGAACAATAGTTTAATGTGCGAGCATATATGGATGCAAATGTAGGAGCAAAAAAAGTTGGGAGCAAAAAGTGTAAGCAAAAGTGGGAGCAAATATGAGAGCAAAAAATTAGGAGCAAGTATGGGAGCAAAAAGTGGGAGCAAATGTGAAAGCAAAAGTGGGAGCAAATATGAGAGCAAAAAAAAAGTAGGAGCAAGTTTGGGAACAAAAATTGGGAGCAAATGTGAAAGCAAAAGTGGGAGCAAAAGTGAGAGAAAAAAGTGGAAGCAAAAGTGGGAGAAAATATGAGAGCAAACAAAAGTGGGAGCAAATATGGGAGCAAAAAGTGGGAGCAAAAGTGGGAGTAAAAAATGGGAGCAAAATAGTGGGAGCAGAAAAGTGTAAACAAAAGTGGGAGCAAACAAGTGTGAGCAAATATGAGAGCAGAAAGTGGGAGCAAATGTGAAAGCAATAGTGGGCGCAAAAAGTGAGAGCAAAAAGAGCGAGCAAAAGTGGGTGCACAAAGTGGGAGCAAAATGTGTGAGTCAAAAGTGGGGGCAAATGTGGTGTTTTACTAAAACAATCTCCCCTAACATAACCTAACCTAACCCAACCTAACCTAACTTTTCCTATCCTAACTTTATCCAACCTAACTGCAACCCCCTACATTAACGGCACTGGCAAGCAGCACGTCGGCTTCTCGATAGCCAACGCTTTGCTTACCAGAATGAGGCGAGTACGGGGAACGTGGATGGGTCAACTTACCTGTATTCAGAGGTCCGGGTCACTTCCGCAGCAAAACCACCTCCAGAAGACAAGTCCCGACAGAAGAGCTCCAAAAGGGGTGGAAGGAAGAAGGAGAAGGGGACAACACACACAGGCTATCGTACAAACACCCCCCAAAAACCAACGGAACACCCGTCGGTGAAATAATGCCACAACAGTAGTTAAAAGGAATAAAATAAAGTTTAATAGTTAAAACTTCCACCAGGAAAGAGAACATGCATCAGCCAACACCAATTTCCAAGAAGGCCAGATAGCGCCAAACATGCTTGCTTGCAAAGCCAAGAAGAGGACAGACTTAATTTAAAATAAAAAAAATATTAAACAGCCCAAAGGTTAAAATAGATATTACATGCATAACATACTGAGAACGGGCTTGATGAATTGCAAGGAAATGCAATATCGATCCGGCATGCAGATGTTCAGGCCATGCCAAAACAAAGGAATTGAAAATTAAATTAAACTTTAAAAAAATTAAATGGGATAGAAAAAAAAAAAAAAATGATATGCTCGCCGGCGAAACACACAAGGACATTTACCCGAAATCACAAAACTAACATCAACAAGATTACAATTTAAAAAAAAAATTATAGAGCTAACAGAAAACACGTATGCTTTTGAGACCCGCGCCAAATGGACTCACCAAGAGACCACAATGCATCACGGTAAACAATATGGCCACACAAAAACATGCCAGATCGAAATTACGGCAAACAATAAAAAAGATTAAATTTAAACATTAGCGTAAAGAAAATGACGGCGGAAAATAATTAGGTCTAAACGCTATTATAATCGAGAAATGCACCGGATCATGAATAAATTACAATGTCAATCCCAAGATTGACAAAGGAATATAAATAATAATTTAAACATAAAATAAATTAGAAATGTGTCTCCCCAAGGTACGAAGAAAAGAGAACAGAATAAAAATAAACCAGGAAACGTAATTAAGACAACAATAAAATTAGACCTATAAAACAAAAGAGGAACAGAATTAAAATATTCCTATAAGATGATATCGGAGCTCCATAACAATAATATAAAAGAAAATTTAACTGAAAACGTACCTTATTTCCTTCCTAAGTGGAGACACAAAGAACAAAAAAACTAACACCTTTTAAATGATTTAAAATACATGAACTGCCTCAAAATGGCCACGAGAGCACACGCGCCGTTTTCGATCACCCATGAAGCTTCTCTTCTTTTAGCCAGTCAAACTAAATATACCACAGTTCATCTTCACGGCGAAAAGACGAAACTAAATCCTTAGGAGCACAGGCGTTTCCTTTTCTTGAATATATGCATATTTGGTAGAGGATGGGGGAGGCAACCGCCCCCCCCATCAGCGGTGACACCTTTTACGACCAAGTCCTTCTTGATTCTCTCCGGGACAGCTAATGGACTCCACAAAAATGGCGGAGAATCGCTCGTCATTTATCGAACTGTCTTCATGTAAATCATATTGTCCAATCAGAGAAAGACACATCAAACAACAATGTCATAAATAAGTCCATAATTTGGCGGTATCATGATTACACCGGCTTTTGTTTTACGACGAAGAATATGATTGTCTTTCAATTAAGTCATGCGTATAACGAGTTTAATAAGGCGAAGCCCGCACCACCTATTGGGGAGAAACAGGAACTATTTGTATCTTTCCAAAGTCCGACTGCAGCTACCATCTTGTGGTGACAGGCTGTACTGAGTGACCAAGCGGACGATTCAAACTTCAAGAACAGCGTCCCTGATTAAATACATGTTTGAAATGGTAGAGACGTGCCCTTGCACGTATCAGTCTCCCTCCCTTAAGCGTGAACACCGTTCACGAATATGCCTAGGCATAGACAGTACTCCTTAACTTGTCGATTCACCAGAGATGTTTCTCGAAGATAATGTTCACCTGTTAACTCCAATTGATGGATGAAACCGCATCGATTTGGTTAGGAAGAATGCAGGGTCAGATTATCAGTGATGGGATAATTGATCACCTCGCAAACCACTTAGTCAACAGCATCACTGTGTCCAAAAATCCTCAGAAACGCAGTACACCAGCACCAGCAGTGCTTTCAGAGTCCGAGACACGTTAGATACATTTTCAACAAGTCCAATGTAGGTCGTTTTAGACGAAGTAGGTGGAAGCAATGTGCCAGATATGATTCGACGCGTGGGCAGCCATTTACAAAAATAGAAGTTAATCTAATTTCAAAAAAAGTTTACAGAATTTACAATTTCTTACTACATTTTACAAAGATAAACAAGGTTGAATTTAAATGAAGACAATTTTTGACCATGCCCTAGATCCATGCTTACAAAATTTCATTAACAAGTTTACCTTTTTACAGATTCGAAGTACATTACAAGATTACATGAGTTAGACGACTATACATTTCGAAGGGACTACGGTAGAGGAATGACCACTACAATTCCCAAAGGGAACAGGAATACAAGGTTACCATGAGTTAGGTCTCCCACCGAGCCCAACTTACATGTTAGCATTTCCTATGAAACATCAAAATTAGGTACACTTTTACAATTTACCATTACAATGGGAACTCCCCAACATTTACATTTTGTATCCCACCAGAGTTTTCAAATCCAATTAAATTCAAAATTCCACAAGGAACAGAGGCTTGAAGGCTTCAATGAAGGTTAGGGATACTCTTCATTATACAAAATCTGTTTTACAAAATTCACGGTAGCATTTCCTCATTAGAAACGTCTCCACCTCGTTTAATGTGTGATAGATGCACTCTAGAAATTTTGTTGGCCTTAGGGTTTCGAACAAGAAGAGTAACAGGAGTCAAGAATGCCTCTACATAGCATGGGCCCTTAAAACGAGGGGTTAACTTGCTTGAAACTAGATTACTGACGCCCTTGGGCTCGAAATTGCGGACGTACACAACATCACCAATTTCCAAATCAGCCGGCTTGCGACAGGCATTGTGTCGCCTGGCAAGTTGGTCATGGGATACCTTAATATTCTCTCTAGCCTTGTCGAATTTCGCCCTCATATCCTCGGGCGTGAAACTGTCAGGAAGGAGATCGTGCAGGTTCCACAGGTTGGACAACGGAGAATTAGCCATAAAGGCAAACATTAGCGAAAAAGGGGTAGCTTGCGTGCTCTCATGCACGGCGGTGTTGAAAGCAAAATTGAGCCAATGCAAATTAGAATCCCACTTGGAATGGTCGTCGTGGTGGAAAGCAATCAGAGCAGAACGGAGATTACGATTGACTCGCTCAGCAAGAGACGGGTTAGGAAAATAGGGAGTGGTGGTTACATGCGAAATAGCATAATCAAACAAGAATTGACGGAACTGATGAGATACAAAGCACTTGGCATTATCTGACACCAGATACTGACACGGCCCAAAAGACGAGAAGATGGAATTAAGACACTTTATGACGGAACTGGTCGTAGCCTGTCTGGTGGGGAAAATCCAACTAAAGCGGGAGAAACCGTCAGTGCAAACAAGCGCAAATTGGTTTCCCCGACCAGAGCGAGGGAACGGTCCAACATGGTCGATAAAAAGCCTCTCCATGGGTCTAGATGCTGGTTCAGATGACAACAGGCCAACCTTAGTAGAAACCGGAGGTTTGCTAATATTGCATGCAGCACAATTCCTAATGAGCCTCCTGATGTCGCCATCCATACCTTGCCAAATGAAAAACTGTCTGATTTTAGCTCGGGTCTTGAATACTCCTAGGTGGCCACCAATAGGAGATTCATGATAGTAACGAAAGATTTCCGGAATGAGGATCGACGGGAGCACAATTTTAGGTAGGCGGTCATGACGAGACGAACAACACAATACACCGTCCTTCAGAGAGTAGGGCTTGATCTCTTCACCAGAATTGATTCGGTCAATAAGGCTAGATAAGGAGGGGTCTTCTTTCTGGAATCGTCTCACATCCTCAAACAGAACAGGGGAATTGCTAAGAACGGCATTGACACAATTTACAGTAGATACGAGGTTGACGGGTTCGCATTCCTGAACATCCTCTTCAGCTGTTTCCTCGTACATGCGGCTTAAAGAATCAGCTACCGCATTTTCGGACCCACGAATATGTTGGACAGTGAACTGGAACGACAGAATCCTAGTTGCCCACCTAGCAATTCTACCAGTTTTGCGGGGTTTCCCTAAGACCCAGCTCAAGGCTTGGTTATCGGTCTCAAGGAGAAACTTGGTGTGCTCAAGATACATACGGAATTTTTCCAGAGCGAACAACACAGCCAAACCCTCAAGTTCGTAAATGGAATACTTCCTCTCTGCGTCCGTTAAGGTACGAGAAGCGTATGCAATGGGTTGCCTACCCTGATCAGATTCCTGCAGTAGGACACAACCAACACCACGACCAGACGCATCAGTCTGCACAATGAACTGCTTCCCAAAATCCGGAATAGCTAACACAGGGGCGTTAGAGAGCGCAAGCTTAAGATCTTCGAAGGCTGCTTGCTGAGAGGGACCCCACTCAAACTTCACAGCCTTTTTGCGTAATTGATTTAGAGGAGCAGCACGGTCGGCAAAGTTACTGATAAACTTACGAAAGAAGTTGACCATTCCAATGTAGCGAGCAACACCCTTGGCGTTCTTGGGTGGTTTAAAATCTCTGATGGCCTGCGTACGAGATTGGTCCACTGAGATACCAGATTCAGAAACAATATGTCCCAAGAAGGAAATTTTGGGCTTGGCAAAGGAAACCTTGGACAATTTGACGGTAAGTCCAGCGTCACGCAACCGATCAAGTACAATTTTCAGATGACCAACGTGTTCCTCGAAGGACTCGGAATAGATCACCACATCGTCAAGGTAGTGGTACACAAACTTGAATTTAATTTCTGAAAATACCTTGTCCAGAAGTCTGCTCAACACAGCGGCTCCGGTGGATAGGCCAAACGGGACACGGGCATACTCAAACAGGTTCCAGTCAGTGGAAAAAGCAGTAACATGCCTGGATTCAGGAGAGAGAGGAATTTGGAAGTAGGAAGAATTTAAATCGAGGATCGTGAACACCCTCGCGTTGCGAAACCAACTAAAACATGTGTGAAGGTCCGGCAAAGGAATGGACTGCAAAAAAACTTTTTGATTAAGAGCCCTATAGTCGACCACCGGCCGAAAACCACCGTTAGGTTTTGGCACAAGAAATACAGGGGATGAGTAGGCAGAGATAGAGGGTTGGATTACACCTTCTTCTAACATTTTATCGATAATCTTACGAAGTTCAGCCATCTTGGGCGGGGCAAGGCGGTACGGGCTGGAACGCACCGGCACAGAATCGGTTAGCTCAATCTTGTACTCCATCAAATGGGTTACACCCAACTTGTCAGTAAATACATCGCCATATTCCTGACATAACCTCTTAATGGCCTCCCTTTGAAGACTCGTTAAATTTTCCAGATCGAGATCCTCAATAGTCATAGGTTCAGTAACAGAATTGACAGCAGGAGAAGATAAAACCGGGTTAAATGATAATTTACTCTGTGGATTAAACTTAAACCATAAGTTGCGAGCACCAAAATCAAGAAGCATACCAACGTGTAACATGAAATTAGCTCCAATGACCACAGCACAAGAAAGATTCTGGCAACCAAAAATTTAAATTTCCAAGAAAAATTTAGAATATGAATTTTGACTGTCATACTACACAAAATACTTAAGTTTGAACAATTTGCCGAAATAAAAGATTCATTGTTAGGCTCTAACTCAGGAAATTTGCAAACACTCTTCATAGATAAAAACCGGTCCTCGCTTATAAAGGATGCGACACTACCAGAATCAAGCAACGCAGAAACGGGCTCGTCACTAACACAAATTTCAATAAACGGGGATATTCCTTTAGCCACAGGAGAAATTCCAAAATCATTACTCACTCTAACACGATTACAAGCAGGTGACGAGGACACCCGCACCACAGGATTCACACAACGTTTAGAATTAGGCTGACTTACCACGCCATTGCTCACCGACAGGTTAGGTAGGCCAGCGACATAAGCAGAATTAGCACATGATGAATTAGCTTTCATAGAGTTATCAAGACTATCATTGGTAGGGCGACCAGAAACTTCACAGGGTTTTCCCAAATTCTTACACACAGAAATATCCTTGGAAGTAACACCCGAATTGGTCTCCTCAACGTTCTGTCATTGGCGATACACAGCCTGGTTACTCGGACACACCTTCTTGACATGTCCCACTCCACCGCACGAGTGGCACTTAATATTAGGTCGAGGATGAAACATAACTTTAGGTGGGGGACGAGACATCAAGGAAGGAGGGGGACAAGACATCAAGGAAGGAGGAGGAACATTAGCTACACGAAGGGAATCTGCATGCTTCACAGCCATAGCCTCTATAACGACCCGTTTCAGCTCGACGAATGACGAAGGTCTGGTACACATAGTCATGTATGACCTATATTGAGGCGAAAACCCATTCACAATTGATGACACCAACTGTCGCTCGGTTAAAGGGGATGCAAAAACCTGGGCATACACCTTAATGTCGCTGACATAGTCGCTAAGGGACTCGTCCAGCCTTTGGACACGATAAAGGAACCTTTGCTCGAGAGCACTTAGGGCGCTCGCAGGGACAAAAAACCACAACACTTCCCTAATAAACATGGCTAAGGACATGCGGAGGTGGATAGCTTCAACAAGCTTATCGCGCAGCATACCGGATGCAACTGGATACAAAAGTTGGAAAATCTGAACTTCCGACATCCCAAAAATCGAGGCATGGTTGCCCAACTCGACCACTTGCTTTAAAAATTGTACCACTTGGGTAACGTCATGAAGGTTGAAATGCTTTAATTTAGTTAAGAAACCAGAAATAGGGTGAGGAATCGACCCATAATTAACGGTAGGTGAGAACGTAGCATTAGGAATAGAGATATTGTTACCAGGGTAGCCCGCTCGCACACCCTCTACAGGTGACAAAACATTAATATTACTAGAGAAAGAACTGGGATGCAATGGGTCGGCAGGACCCAGGAAATCATTAGGTGACCTAACATGAGAAGAATGACCGTATGCAGGATTAAGTGGTATGGACGAGCCAGCGCCAGGCAACAAAGGGGCAGGCAAACTACTACTGGTAATCGATCCCAAAGCCTCAGACCTAGTAAAGAGAGGTGACTCACGTTCAACCCCAGAAGAACTCTCCAAATTCACAAGGTTATCGCTTAAGTCAATTAAATTGAAAACACTATTGTTGTCGGCCATTTTGGAAACCACAGAATGCAGACAACCAATATAGAAAGAAACAAAATTTCAGGAATTACAAGGACAGTTTACACTTTCACAACAGTACCACAACCAGCAATTACCATCACCAAAGATTAGGCTGACACTCAAACACAGCCACCCTACTACACCAAATCATGCACCATGCTGTCCAGAACTGCACACGTCACCACCTGCTTGGCTCGAGAACAGGGAGCTAAATTACCAAAATAGGCACAAAACATCAGGCTACCAGCTTCCGACGGGGCTCCAGGATGCCTTCACACGCAGCATATAGGCTATCAGAACATTCAGAAATCCCATTTCCCATGCCAAGAACACATGTCAGACACTCACCGGGCTTCATCATCAGTGGGGATGCTGCACACAAACAGGATAAAACTACAGCAGGAAACTCCTCGCTTAAAAACAGGACACCTTACATCCAGCATACCACATGGATATCCAGAGGCAACATGAAACACAATAAACGATAAGGATTAGCATTACACAACATTACGTGCACTTTCCTGACAAAATCACACCAACAACTGACCCATCGGCATTAGAGGGGTCCATAAAACAGCCTGTGGGTACTGGGGAGGGGATAGCTACGGAAGTGAACATGAGCTCGGTCTGCTACCATAATGTAACCCCCTACATTACCGGCACTGGCAAGCAGCACGTCGGCTTCTCGATAGCCAACGCTTTGCTTACCAGAATGAGGCGAGTACGGGGAACGTGGATGGGTCAACTTACCTGTATTCAGAGGTCCGGGTCACTTCCGCAGCAAAACCACCTCCAGAAGACAAGTCCCGACAGAAGAGCTCTAAAAGGAGTGGAAGGAAGAAGGAGAAGGGGACAACACACACAGGCTATTGTACAAACACCCCCCAAAAACCAACGGAACACCCGTCGGTGAAATAATGCCACAAAAGTAGTTAAAAGGAATAAAATAAAGTTTAATAGTTAAAACTTCCACCAGGAAAGAGAGCATGCATCAGCCAACACCAATTTCCAAGAAGGCCAGATAGCGCCAAACATGCTTGCTTGCAAAGCCAAGAAGAGGACAGACTTAATTTAAAATAAAAAAAATATTAAACAGCCCAAAGGTTAAAATAGATATTACATGCATAACATACTGAGAACGGGCTTGATGAATTGCAAGGAAATGCAATATCGATCCGGCATGCAGATGTTCAGGCCATGCTAAAACAAAGGAATTGAAAATTAAATTAAACTTAAAAAAAAATTAAATGGGATAGAAAATAAAAAAAAATGATATGCTCGCCGGCGAAACACACAAGGTCATTTACCCGAAATCACAAAACTAACATCAACAAGATTACAATTAAAAAAAAAAAAATATTGAGCTAACAGAAAACACGTATGCTTTTGAGACCCGCGCCAAATGGACTCACCAAGAGACCACAATGCATCACGGTAAACAATATGGCCACACAAAAACATGCCAGATCGAAATTACGGCAAACAATAAAAAAGATTAAATTTAAACATTAGCGTAAAGAAAATGACGGCGGAAAATAATTAGGTCTAAACGCTATTATAATCGAGAAATGCACCGGATCATGAATAAATTACAATGTCAATCCCAAGATTGACAAAGGAATATAAATAATAATTTAAACATAAAATAAATTAGAAATGTGTCTCCCCAAGGTACGAAGAAAAGAGAACAGAATAAAAATAAACCAGGAAACGTAATTAAAACAACAATAAAATTAGACCTATAAAACAAAAGAGGAACAGAATTAAAATATTCCTATAAGATGATATCGGAGCTCCATAACAATAATATAAAAGAAAATTTAACTGAAAACGTACCTTATTTCCTTCCTAAGTGGAGACACAAAGAACAAAAAAACTAACACCTTTTAAATGATTTAAAATACATGAACTGCCTCAAAATGGCCACGAGAGCACACGCGTCGTTTTCGATCACCCATGAAGCTTCTCTTCTTTTAGCCAGTCAAACTAAATATACCACAGTTCATCTTCACGGCGAAAAGACGAAACTAAATCCTTAGGAGCACAGGCGTTTCCTTTTCTTGAATATATGCATATTTGGTAGAGGATGGGGGAGGCAACCGCCCCCCCCCCATCAGCGGTGACACCTTTTACGACCAAGTCCTTCTTGATTCTCTCCGGGACAGCTAATGGACTCCACAAAAATGGCGGAGAATCGCTCGTCATTTATCGAACTGTCTTCATGTAAATCATATTGTCCAATCAGAGAAAGACACATCAAACAACAATGTCATAAATAAGTCCATAATTTGGCGGTATCATGATTACACCGGCTTTTGTTTTACGACGAAGAATATGATTGTCTTTCAATTAGGTCATGCGTATAACGAGTTTAATAAGGCGAAGCCCGCACCACCTATTGGGGAGAAACAGGAACTATTTGTATCTTTCCAAAGTCCGACTGCAGCTACCATCTTGTGGTGACAGGCTGTACTGAGTGACCAAGCGGACGATTCAAACTTCAAGAACAGCGTCCCTGATTAAATACATGTTTGAAATGGTAGAGACGTGCCCTTGCACGTATCACTAACCTAACTTCACCTAACCTAACCCAACATCACCTAACCTAACTTGACCTAACTTCACCTAACCTAACCTTCCAACTCTTAGATCAAGAATTAAATTCTGGGCATAGTCGAGTTGGAACCCAAAACCTCTGGGATAACATCCAAGTAAGCAAACCACTACACCACGAGATGGGCAAATTAACATGCAACACAACACAAAAATAAAAGTTTTCTGTAGTGGAACTCATTGGCTGACAACCATAGTTGAGAATTAAAATCCAAGACGTCAGGACTTTTGTTTTGAACATTATCAGAAATATTATTCCATTTACATTTTGCTGCTGCTTATAGTTATAAGAGTTGGCATTAATATGGGAGTAAAAGTGAGAGAAAAAAAGTGTGAGCAAAAGTGAGAGCAAATGTGAAAGCAAAATGTGGGAGCAAATATGAGAGCAAAAAGTAGAAGCAACCATGGCTGGTTGTTGAGACTTTCAAATCAACTAATACACAGGAATTAAATTTTAGTAGAGAGACTTGGGTAATAATAATAATAATAATAATAATAACAGTTAAAAATATTCCATTGGATTCATTTTCTTTGAAGGTGGAATTTCCAAAGTACCATCAACAATAATAATTACATGAAGAGTGGTAAATCAAACCCAAGACCTCAGGACTTTTGTTTTCAACATTATCAGAAATAGTATTCCATTTACAATTTGCTGCTGCTCATAGTTATGAGAGTTGGCATTAATATGAGAGCAAAAGTGGGAGCAAAAGTGAAAGCAAAAAGTGGGAGCAAGCATGGCTGGTTGTTGAGCCTTTCATATCAACTAATACACGTAAATTAAATTTTAGTAAAGTGACTTGGCGAATAATGATAATAATAATAATAACAGTTATTTTTCAAGGTGTAATTACCAAAGTACTGTCAAGAATAATAATTACATGAACAGATTCCAAGAACTCTGGAGTGCTTTTAAGGTTAATGATTGGCTAGGAGTGAGATAGAGCTAGCTAACCTAAGTTAACCTCACATGACCTGTTCTACAAGTTTAGACTTGCTTTGAGACTGGCTATGACGTCACAGATGAATGGCGGTGGTAGGCTGGCAAAAAGGAAAAATGTTTTTGTGTAATAAAAAGTCATATATGTTGGCACTAACAGTAACCCATACACTTATTTTCTTTTTATAAAGCTTTAGTCATTTACAACCCCCTTTAACCAATATATAAACAAAAATTAATGTCATGTCAGTTTGTTCAGATTATCTTGTTCAAACCTGTAGATATTTGTTGAGTCCATAGGGAAACACCCATAATTTTTTTAAATTTTTTAAATCCAATACGGCCTTGTACCGGTTGCCAATACATAGTCATTAATCAAGAAAGCAATCATTGTACCAGTCATGTACAGGTAATGATTATTTTTTATCTATGGTTTTTCATTAGTGGTAAAATGGAATAGCATTTTTAAGTTAGACTTACCTGAGTTTTCAATAGTTCACTGCCTGGAAACAATGTTTGCACTCTGCTGTGTCTTGTGTTTTCAGCAACTGCTACGGTGGTAAGGCTTTTCTTTCCAAGTTTCTATAAATAAATAAAATAAACCGCTATAAATACCTAAATTCAGGTTAATACATGAATTTCATAAAATAAAATAAAATAAAATAATATCAAACAAAAAAATCAAACAAGTAAAATTTTAAAAAATATCTCACCTTCACTTGCACTGGCTTGTTACTGTTTCCGTCTAGTCGGCCCAAAAGCGCAATGGTTTCTTGTATCTCAGACATGTAAGGTATACCGGTTATCTGCAAACAAATAAATTAATTACAATCATTGATTACCTAATCAATAACAACAAATTTAAGGTTCATTAGCATGACATTATTAAAATAATCGTTCGTAGGTACTTACCAAAAAAAAGGATTTTTATTCCACAGCTCTACTGTATACGTCTATTTGCTAGTCCCGTCAGTGTATCACTAACGCAATTCTTATCAGTCAGTTTTTCCTAGGCGAATATTTTTACCCAGACCAATGGTTTTTGCTTAGACCAATAATTGTTAGGTACAATCCAATACAAACCTTCATTTTGCCCAATTGAATGGATTTTGACAATGGTTTCAGCCGGCGGGCCGCGTTAGCTAAATATACATATACATGCATCCCTGTTTCTTTTTATGCACCAATATTCTGTAGCTTATTTTCTATCCCACATGTTGGCAACAATGTGTGTTCCGTTGAGTGCACCTTGTTGACACTCGAACGAGATTCAAGAGGGGGTGGATCATGGCAGTCGTTGTTAAAGGCGCGATAAATGAAAACACATATTGCAGGTGGAGCAGTGACCATGGTTACTAATTTAAATAGGATATGTCAACCAAAAGATGAAACCGAGTATGTAAAGGCAACGATCATGTCTGATGCAAGTGTAAAAGCCACTTTCCGGTCTGATTCAAAATGAATACATATTCCACCTGCTCCTCTTTTGTTTCTTTCACCTGGGATTCTATTTTCTGGCATTTCATCCCAATCGAAAAAAACCTTCGTCTTTGAAACTCTGGTCTTCATACCATACTCCCTACATTTCTGTTCAAGATCAAACATATTGGCTTGCAAGCTTTCGACGGAGTCCGTCATTACAACCAGGTCATCCGAATAGGCCAGACTACCTAGCTTGAAATTTACCCAGCCAGTTTATGCCCTTCAACAAATGGTCCATGTATAAAAAACAGTAGCGGGAACAATCTTGAACCAAGAAATCATCCTACCATCAACTTTCACTGCAGCCAGATTATCAACATAATTAATTTCGATTGCCTGTGGCAGCTCTCCCTAGATACCATAATCTCTCAGGATGATAAGCGTCTTCTCCCTGGGTGCTCTATCGTACGCCTTCTCTGGATACACAAACACAACTGTCTATTCCTCTCGTAGCAGTTTTCACCCACTATAATTATTGCAATCTTTCCTGTTACCTTGCTTATAAATTGATGCGAATAGTAGCTTTGTCCAGTCAGAGGGTATATTTCCTAAACCACATGCCAATTCGATTACCCAATGCAACCATTTCAGCCCTGCTTTCCCACTATACTTTACCATTTCAGGCTGAAATTTAACTACCCCTGCCGCTTTGCAACATTGTAGTTAATTTAACATCCTCTCTACTTCTCCAACGGTGATCCTGTTCCCATCATCATTCTCCTCCAGCATAATCTAAACATCTGCCACATTGCCAGATCAGCCTCCATTAACATATACAGGGTCTTTATTTTTCTTGGAAAGATGATTCCGCTCAACCTTGGCCGCCGGTCACCGGCCAATAGCCGGCTGTTACAGGTTGGAGCGGCCGTATTCCCACGCTCTTGCTGATGTTCACGTCTGAGCTCCGAGCTAATTGGGAGGTTATAAACCTACTGTGTACTATATATCATATTGTATAATGGTTTATTGTGATTGTGTTTAGTGCTGTAGTGCCTTATGTGAAATATTCGTTAGGTGAACGTGTATATCCCCACGATACGCACATAAAGTGCAGGAAATCGTGCGCTAGGACAAGACAAACGTTTTGAGTGAAATTTCCTGGGTGACAACTTCCAATAAATCGGACAATAAAACAACTGGCTAAGAGAATCAAACCTTCAGGTTCAGTAAACTATAAAAAAGACGTAAAGGTCGTTATTTCCTTAACGAAGCTAAATTAACCGGAGTAACCGGAAGCTTCATAATGAGATGCCCATTATGTTTGACAGCAGTTGGGGAAAATTTTCAGCATATACTGTAAACATGTTGAGGAAAAATACACGAATCTAATTTTAAGCACCGTATTTTGCCGTACATATGCAAGCGCGGTAACTGGAAACTGAGCCGTCACTGGCAGAGCACGTGAGCGAGAATGTTCTCTCCAAGCAAATATAAAGACCCTGAATTATGTTCTCGAAATATTCCTGCCATCTTTCCAATGCTTCCTTGGCATCAACAACGAGTTACCCTAAGTTATTCAGAATACTGCTTATTTCCCTTTTTCCTCCGTTTCTATGATTCTTTACAACACTCCAGAATGTTTTCCTGCCACTTGACCTAACTTTTCCCATTTATATCCAAATTCCTCCCATGATTTCCTGTATTTCTGCCTAAGTTATTTATCCTGGAGACTTTCGACCCTAATCCATCGGCAAACAGCACTCCTTATGATTTGAGAATGAATTTCCTACAGGTAACCCCATGTAAGCCCAGAAGTCCAAGTCCTCACCCCACTTACCCTTTACCTTCTCATACCTCACAGTTGTAAACTTTGGACACGCAATAACAATATAAATATGTTCAATGACAGATATAATAAGAGGATATACGATTTTGCCAACAAACCTTATCCACAAACATTTTTAAATTTTGAATCCATAAAACAAAAGAAAGCTTTTCCGTATTATGTTGTCCACTTACTCATTTAGATGATGTCTACTTGCATCACTCTCTTCATCTTGGGTTTCTTCCTTTACATCCAAGTGAAAAGAATGAACCATTAATTACTTTGCAGTCTTCTATTCTATAAATAACAAATAATGTAACTTAACAGAACAGATCACTGAAATTAAGGTAATATCATCTGTAAAAGAGACTCAGAATACATTCGTATTCTCCATTAATTTTACTGGATTATACAAGGCATCCCTTCTTCTGAAACTTATCAAAGCCATCATTCTTCATAGGATAATTAAACCTAATTGTGATAGAATATGTGAAGAACAGTGCTTTAAAGGAAATAATAGACTTAAAGATTGAATAAAGAACATTTAATTCGACATTTTCCAGCAGTTAGACTGTAAAGGATTTTTACCTAACTGCTCATTTCAATCACATATAATTAACAAATGAATTTGCCCTCCAAGCTCAATGAACGTATACATTATTCATACAGTATATGCCAATTTTCTGCCAGAACTTTTTCATAAATCACTGCGCATATTTGAAGAAGACAATTCAGATGCGGTTCATGAGGAGAATAGCTGGATCCACACAATGGGATAGGAAAAGATCTGAGATAATCCTTGAAGAACTATAACTAAAACCAATTATCAACACGTACAGTAGTAAAGATCAGCATGGAAGGACCATGTACTATGCATGAATACCGGCTGGGTCACCAGACGAATCCTCAAATACCAACCTAGAGGCAGAAGAAACGTAGGTCAACCAACGAAGAGATGGATCGAAACTGTAACAGGTCACGTGGCCTAACACTTGGTAGGAAGAAGTAGAAGAAAGACTATTACATTCTCAAACAAGAAGTTCCGTGAAGAACTAAAGAGCCTACTTTTCTTAAAATGTAGGATTCATGCCAATGATTAATCTATATGGATCTATCTAGAATAATGACGAAATTAATTTGGTAAGGTCGAAATTTCTAACTAGTTCGAAATACTGTATACCTGGCATAATGTAGCCTAATAGAGCACTACAGTTGGCAGCCCCAGTGACTGAATATATTCTTAGTTCCATCCCTTAAGGTACATAATACAAAATTTGGTTGAAGTCCAATAGATAGCATGGACGTTTCATGCAGTTAAACATTGGATCTAACAGCGCCCGTAAAATCATGTTGGCAACAATGTCATGCAGGTATTGGTCAGAAACAATCTGATATAATATGATCTATTGTTGTGCCAATTTTGAAAAAAATCCATTTGTTAGTATATACATTACATGCATTTTCAAATTGGACCTATCAGCAGGCTTAGAATCATGTTGGCAGCACTGACGTATATTAGGTACTCCAAATTATTCTAGAATGCAAGGTACTATAAGTGTGCAAATCTTAGAGCTATTGGCTTGCATACTTTCTAATATATTTATATTAGGGTAACAAAAAATGAGACAGCATTTATTAACAGTTGGCAGCCCTGATTGCTCTTAAGATTACGCATAGTGATATTTTTTATGGTACACATAGTACATACGAAATTTGGTTGAAATCGAAATGATAGTATGGAAGTTACATGTATTTAAAGTTGGACCTCCCAGCAGGCTTAGAATCATGTTGGCAGCACTAACGTATATAAGTTACCCCAAATTAATATAGAATGCCAGGTACTATACGTGTGCATTGTTTAAAGCTGTCGGCTTGCATACTTTCTGATATACTGGTATTTGGATAAACTAAATTGAGAGCATTTAATAACAGTTGGCAGCCCTGTTGGCTCTTAAGAGTACGCTCAGTCATATCTGTTTATGTACACATAGCACACACGAAATTTGGTTGAATTCCCATTGAAAGTGTAGAAGTTATATGCATTTAAAAATTGGATTTATCAGCAGGCTTAAAATCATTTTGGCAACACTACCATGTATGGCCATCTGGAAATTAAACTGAAATATTAGTATCTATACGTGTGCCAATTTTGAAATAGTTCCCATTCATACCTTCCAAGATCTCCAACATGGAGCTCAAATTTCAATTGCGATTTTTCAGCACTTGGTAGTTCTAACATCATTTTCAAATACGGTACTGAGATAATCAGGTATAGATCATTACTCCTACCAAATTTTGTTTTGATTGCTGCAGCCAGACAGACAGACACATATTTGCCCGGATGGATCTCATAAGTCTATATTTTCCTCATTTTTGCAAAATGTGAAAAGTAGGCCAAAAACATCGAGAAACAAGAGAGAAAAATACTCAGATAAATCTTAAGACCAAATTAAGGAAACAGGGTTTGGATGAAACAGATGACACATGAAATCTATCACAGTATAAAACAAAAAGTTCCGTAACGAACTAAAGAGCCTACTTTTCATACCAATGATTATTGTAGAGTATATGAACCTATCTAGAATAATGACGAAATTAAGTTGGTAATATCGAAATGTCTAATTAGTTCGAAATATTCCTGGTATAAAGTAACCTAATAGAGCACTACATTTGGCAGCCCTGGTGACTGAATATAGCCTATTCTTAGTTCCATCTCTTAAGGTACAGAATACAAAATTTGGTTGAAGTCCAATGGACGTTACATGCAGTTAGACACTGGATCGTTCAGCACGCGTAAAAGCATGTTGGCGACAATGTCATGCGTGTGCTGGTTAGAAATAATCGGAAATATTATGATATCTTGTTGTGCCAATTTTGGATGAAATCCATTTGTTAGTATAGAAGTTACGTGTATTTTAAAATTGAACCAACCAGTAAGCATAGAATCATGTTGGCAGCACTGACTTATATTAATTACTCCAACTTAATCTAGAGTGTCAGGTGCTATACGTGTGCAAAGTATAGAGCTGTTGGCCTGCAGACTTTCTGATATATTGATATTAGGGTAAAAATATAGACAGGATTTATTAACAAATGGCAGTCCTGAATGCTCTTAAGAATACTTATAGTCATATCTGTTAAGTTACACATAGCACATACGAAATTTGGTTGAAATCCAACTGATAGTATAGAAGTTACATGTATTTAAAAATTGGTCCTATCAGCAGGCTTAGAATCATGTTGGTAGAACTGAAGTATATAAGTTACTCCAAATTAATCTAAAATGTCAGGTACTACACGTGTGCATAAAGCTGTCGGCTTGCATACTTCCAGATATATTGGTATTTGGATGAAGAAAGTAGAGAGAGCAATTATTAACAGTTGGCAGCCCTGGTGCCTCTTAAGAATACACTCAGTCATATCTGTTTATGTACATATATTACATACAAAATTTGGTTGAAATCCAAATAATAGTGCAGGAGTTACATGCATTTAAAAAATTGACCTATCAGAAGCCTTAAAATTATTTTGACAACACTGTCATGTATGGCCTCCTGGAAATTAAACTGAAATAGTATTATCTACATGTGTGCCAATTTTGGAATAGCTCCCATGCATACCTTCCATGATATCCAACATGGAGCTCAAATTTCTAGTGCGTTTTTCAGCAGTTGGTAGCACTAACATAATTTTCAAATATGGGTTTGAGATATTTCGGTATACATCTTTACTCATACTAAATTTGGTTTCGATTGCTGCAGCCGTTTAGGAGTTGATAGAGGGGGACACATACAGCCAGACAGACAGAAGGACAGACAGACAGACAGATCGACAGACACACATTTGCCCGGATCGATCTCAGAAGTCTACTTTTTCCTCATTTTTGCGAAATGTGAAAAGTAGGCTAAAAATATTACAGAGTGTAATGTAGACGATGTAGCATAAATATTGCCACTTCATATTGCTACTAACTGCATCAACTGGTTACTTTTCTGAAAATCAGCACCTTTCCATTTATACGAGTTGTCAACGAAGGTGAAATTTAATTCTACAAGGCAACCAGAATGAATGTGTTCTCTTCATAAGGCTGGCCTGGGTGGTGTTCGAACCCGCTGGTTGGAAATTATTGTTTCTGTCGGCAATCATGTCCAAGCACCTGTAACTGCCGTACCCGATATACCACCGACTCATTCATGCATGTCGTTAAAATTATTGTTTTGATATCAATGGTGGTGCGAGTCCTAGTTACAAAACTGAACATTTTAAGAGCATCACAAGACTGAAAGATAGTTCCAATTACTCGCAAGTTTATTATTCAATAGTCATCTTCCGACAACTTGTGAGTTTGCTGATGATGACCTCACTGTGGTTGAAACTAGTCCTAGTACATTGAATAACTAATAATAATAATAAATGCATTGACCATTGGTGGTTCTATTTAATACCATTTAGATTTCAGTAAATGTTGTAAATAAGGACCATTTGTTTCAGATATTGTTAACTACATATCTATACTAATGTAATATTCTCTCATAAATGTCTCTACAGAGCTGGCGGGCTGGCATCCGGCTGTAAAAACTGTTGCCCCATAAGGACTCTTATCAACTCCTCCAGAAACAGGAAATTAGTAAAGGTAGAAATACATTCACACCCACAGCTCATTTAACTGTAAAATATGAGAAAAATCAGAATAAAGATTTCCCAATGATTACATACAAATGACTGTAAAGCTGATACATATCGCCGGCAAGCATTAACGAATTCACTGTGCTCGTATCCCTTCTTTTCCTTATGACTGACACAACTCCCAGCTTGAAGTAGACATAAACTCCCGCTGAACCTTATAACTAAAGGTCAATGTCCTCGGCTTGGGCATAGCTACTTCAACTTCAAATACATCATTTGGCAAATACATATTTCTGTGGACCTCTAGGAGTTCGCGTCTTGCTATAAGGAAGGGAATAGCTTACGAGGTATTGCATGTCCTCTATCGATTAGATTCATTAACTTACTATTAGTTTCTTAATTTGGTTATAGAATAATCCCTTACTCTTATTTCATATCTGCAGGTATTTTGTTAGTTATTGGTGTTATAAGGGGCGGAACTACGAGGTCATCTGCCCTTAAAGGGAAGTAAAAGTGACAAGCCAAGGAAGACCATTCGAGACAATTGTGGAGAGAGTCAAAACCATCTCCCCTCCAATTGCCTCGTGTCGGGAATCCGGACCACTCCCCTTTTTAGAATTCAGTAATTTAATCGACCCCGGAATATGTTGTATACCTATACCGTAACAATTCGTTAATTTCTTCATACAAAAATAAAAAGTAATCATCAGGTAAGAAATACAACTTGAATGTGCTAAGGATATGCTAAAATTACAAGATGTTTTAAAAAATATGATAAAATGGTCCGGTTAACACAAAAACAAATTGCCAGTGTTTCACCCCAGTGTACCATTGGGCTCGTTAGTTGGTATGGTACACCTCACCAAGACACATGCCTAGTACATACTGAGAAGGCCACTGCAAAGCACAAAATACTTGTAGAATTGACGCTACGAGCAATGCCAATGTACCACGACAGACAAACTCCTTTCGCAAAACAATATAACCTCCAAATTGCACATCGAAAGAAAACATGATGTTAGTTTTGTACATTCTAGTTAATATATAATAACAAAATATAACAAAATTGTCCAGCCAGTTCAAAAACAAATTGACAGCGTTTCGCCCCAAACTTCCATTTAGTTCGACAGTTGGTATGGTACACTACCTTAATTACATGATGAACTTTTCACATAATTATGAAAATTAAGATCTAGTTATAAACGCCAGCCGTGAAAGCCTAAGCTGGTATATAAGGTCTATCATACAACAACTCAGTGAATAAAGCAATTGCAAATAAAGAGGGAGGACCTGTGTTTGAATCTAGCACTACTCGGACAATATAATGCTTTACCATCCAACTAGACGTCTTCTGCTTACTAGTCCATACACAGCCTCACAGCAGACAGCTTGTATTTACCATAAGCATGGTCTGAATACACAAATTTGTAATCCCTAAATAACATTTGCCAGAAAACGATGGCGATCAGGTCATGTCCTTGATAAGATGCAACAAATAGTAACCCAATAAGATGCTTACCTCTTTCAAATCTCCACCACATACTAATGATGGTACTTCTGTTTTGCACGGAACAATCTCTGGTGTGGAATATTCTTCTATCTTAATATCCTCAGTGAGATCAGTATCATCCTGCAGACAATTACTTGTATCACAAACACGTTCCTTAACATAGGTGGAATTAAATCTTACACAGGTTTCTGTGACTTTGTATACCTTTCAAATACAAATACAAAAACTAGGTAAGATAGTTTGGTTTTAAAATTATTTAAATGTTGGAATTTGTAACACCATAACTTTTTTTTGTTTATGTGCGTGATAGTAGCAATGTGATTAAATATTCTGAGCAAATAACGTGCATTGAGATTAATTTCGTGCAATTCATTGGCTTGCATTCTCTGCGAGTTTATATGATTTCAGTGGACGTTACGAGAATAGTGTAGGGTAAAATTGCTTTGAGAAATGTAATTTTTAGATTTTTAGATTTAAAAATGAATGGCTCTTCAAATATGATCAGGGTCATACTCTTCTATTAAATGAAAATACAACATGCTTGTAGGGTACCGAAAACTGTTCTCGAAATTTAACAATGGTATCAATTCGTTATATAACAGAACTAAAGTCATTGTATTTAGTAATTTCATATAAATTTCTTTCAGGATTGGTGAAACACCCGCTACAATTAGGTACAAGCAAGTTGCCCCACTGAGAATACCAGTTGTGCATCGCCCTTCTATAAAATTACTAAACGGGGAATGTAGAATCCCAGGTTAGGTAACAAGACCATTCTTTGTTATCAGAGGACTTAGGGATAGGAAAGCGATTGAAGAGAAAAATACCACGATGGTTAGACACTGGAAATGAAGAGCCATAAAGTAAGTTGAAAGTAGGGACCACCTTAAAGGATTTGATTAGCTTCCAGACACATTTTGTGGGCATTGATGGGAGTCATAATGCGTCAATAACAATTTATCTGCCATATAGGAATGCTCTAATATTATCAAAATCACAAAACACAACCACTATCCCCTTTTCTGTCGTATCATTCCTTTGGACTAGAGATGGTTTCTTGCTATCATACTCAGCTATATCTCTGGAACAGAATGACTCAATTTCACATCCGTTAGTATGCAGGCATGTTTCCCGGGATATTGGTATTACATTCTTTCTGCCAGGCTGAACGAAATGCTGTAATTCATATACAGTCTACAACGGTCCTTGTGAAGGTGATGGAATAGCAGGGCTGATCTTCTCGAGATTAAGAAGATAATTTAATAAAGTCAACCTTTATCTTTCACAGGGTACTAAAGACATTATCAATATTTGACTCTTTTCCTCTCTGCTCCAATATTACCTAATATAATGAAAATATTCTTGCTATCAGTTAGGAAACTATTTAATCATGATCGCCGGTTTGTTCATATGATCTAGATGATCACTAGCATGAGTTTCCTAACTCACGGTTGAAGATACCTGCAGACAATAATTGAGAAATTAATACCCAACTTATGTGCACTGGTCCTGAAATATAAGATCCAATTTAACACTGTGACAGATTTAGGGAGGGAACAGAATATTAATCACGCTGATTTTACAAAGATTAAATTGGACACATTTATATCATGAAATGTAGATCAAAAGGGTAAAGAGGAGTGGGCCCACCTTAAAGTCACCAGCCTTAAGCTCATGAAGGTGTACAGGGAACATCATCAATGTGAATCTTCTGGATTTGCTGAAAGTATGCACTCATGTTGGTCATACCTCAAAGAAGTGACGGTATTTTATCCTCCAAGTCACAAATCCATCCGTAGAGAAGATGAAGAAACACAAAACAGACATGGAGCTGCCTATGTGAAACGGCTTACCACGTTCTCATGTCCTCTCCAACACATTTCACTACTTTAACCATTCCCTCAGCAGCCTATGTACAAACTTAGAGGGCTACAAAACATACTCGGTAAAGCGACTGTATCAGTGCACTTGGTATGAGAGGATATGAGAACATGCCGACCCTTCTCTTTCTTACGTGCCCATTTAAGCATGCCACATATTGTCCTCCGTAGAGATTACGCACGCGCCTTTTAAAACTAACTTCACAGATGTGTTCAGGATCTAATCAATATTAGTGCAATGCTTCAACGGGATGGGGAAATTTACATTTGTGATATCCTCTTGGTGGTACCACCCAGTGATCACCATTGAATGTGGGCTACACACATCTTAAGAAAAGTAGAGGATATCATCAAGTGAAGGAGGAGGTAAATTAGGGAATATTAAGAGCCAGTAAATAATACAGCCAAGTAAGGTGAGAAACTGATTAATCATATAATACTACCAGGGTCTCAATTGTGGGAAGAGTTGTCCAAGGGAGGTCCAGTTCAAAGATGGATAAAGAGAGCCTGGGTCAGTACGCAGAAGCAATGGCGAGCTCTACGCAGACCTGTCGGTTGAAAAACGTTACTACTAATGTAGTCGTGGCACGTTAATGTTCCGATCCTGTGTATTCATACTGAAGCAAATGGAGGTGAAACAAGACGGTAGACGTAGGATGATCGTCATTGCTTGAACCTCGTATAAGTCCAAAATGTCTCTCAGCAGGGTCATGATTTAATTCTGCAGTTAAAACGTACTGGTATTGTAAGTACAATTTGTGCGCGGTAATGTATCACTGATTGACTGCCGTCATCTCCTCAGACCACGCGCTCGGCGCGGCGGGTGGTGTTGAAATTTAGAACTACTTCATCTTAACCATTAAGTCATATGGAAGTTCCACCACTTATTACATTATTCGCCCTGGTTTTATCTTACTTTAACTGTTGGTCAGCTTGACTCAAACACATCGTAATCATGCCATTAACATGTGCCTGCATGTGGTGGGGATTCCCATCTTCTCGTCTATTGTCAATGCGGTGGCCGCTCGTTACTTTATTACAGCATTTTCACTGATTATTACTGCCTCCATAGGATAGGGTTTTTAATTATAAGAATTACTACTGTTACATCAAAATCAAACGGACGAGCGTATCGCTTTCTGTCTCCCTCTGAAGAGCAACGACTAACAGTTTGTATAGGCACCACTGAAAATAAAGCTTCTAAACTTTACATTGGAACATAGTGGCTACAAGCCCCCTCTACTTGATAACCTGTTATTGTGATCTATCTTCATACTGTTAACTGCTTGACATAGGAACATAGTGGCTACAAGCCCCCTCTACTTGATAACCTGTTATTGTGATCTATCTTTATACTGTTAACTGCTTTACAATGGAACATAGTGGCTACAAGCCCCCTCTACTTGATAACCTGTTATTGTGATCTATCTTTATACTGTTAACTGCTTTACATTGGAACATAGTGGCTACAAGCCCCATCTACTTGATAACCTGTTATTGTGATCTATCTTTATACTGTCAACTGCTTTACATTGGAACATAGTGGCTACAAGCCCCCTCTACTTGATAACCTGTTATTGTGATCTATCTGCATACAGTTAACTGCTTTATATTGGAACATAGTGGCTACAAGCCCCCTCTACTTGATAACCTGTTATTGTGATCTATCTTTATACTGTTAACTGCTTTACATTGGGACATAGTGGCTACAAGCCCCCTCTAATTGATAACCTATTATTGTGATCCATCTTTATACTGTTAACTGCTTTACATTGGAACATAGTGGCTACACGCCCCCTCTACTTGATAACCAGTTATTGTGATCTAACTGCTTTACATTGGAACAGAGTGGCTACAAGCCCCCTCTACTTGATAACCTGTTATTGTGATCTATCTTTATACTGTTAACTGCTTTACATTGGAACATAGTGGCTACAAGCCCCCTCTACTTGATAACCTGTTATTGTGATCTATCTGCATACAGTTAACTGCTTTACATTGGAACATAGTGGCTACAAGCCCCCTCTATTGATAACCTGTTATTGTGATCTATCTTTATACAGTTAACTGCTTTACATTGGAATATAGTGGCTACAAGCCCCCTCTACTTGATAACCTGTTATTGTGATCTAACTGCTTTACATTGGAACAGAGTGGCTACAAGCCCCCTCTACTTGATAACCTGTTATTGTGATCTTTCTTTATACTGTTAACTGCTTTACATTGGAACATAGTGGCTACAAGCCCCCTCTACTTGATAACCTGTTATTGTGATCTATCTTCATACTGTTAACTGCTTTACATTGGAACATAGTGGCTACAAGCCCCCTCTACTTGATAACCTGTTATTGTGATCTATCTTTATACTGTTAACTGCTTTACATTGGGACATAGTGGCTACAAGCCCCCTCTACTTGATAACCTGTTATTGTGATCTATCTTTATACTGTTAACTGCTTTACATTGGGACATAGTGGCTACAAGCCCCCTCTACTTGATAACCTGTTATTGTGATCTATCTTTATACTGTTAACTGCTTTACATTGGGACATAGTGGCTACAAGCCCCCTCTACTTGATAACCTGTTATTGTGATCTATCTTTATACTGTTAACTGCTTTACATTGGAACATAGTGGCTACAAGCCCCCTCTACTTGATAACCTGTTATTGTGATCTATCTTCATACTGTTAACTGTTTTACATTGTGAAATAGTGGCTACAAGCCCCCTCTACTTGATAACCTGTTATTGTGATCTATCTTCATACTGTTAACTGCTTTACATTGGAACATAGTGGCTACAAGCCCCCTCTACTTGATAACCTGTTATTGTGATCTATCTTTATACTGTTAACTGCTTCTCATTGGGACATAGTGGCTACAAGCCCCCTCTACTTGATAACCTGGTGTTGTGATCTATCTTTATACTGTTAACTGCTTCACATTGGGACATAGTGGCTACAAGCCCCCTCTACTTGATAACCTGTTATGGTGATCTATCTTTATACTGTCAACTGCTTTTCATTGGGATATAGTGGCTACAAGCCCCTTCAACTTGATAACCTGTTTTTGTGATCTATCTTTATACTGTTAACTGCTTTATATTGGGACATAGTGGCTACAAGCCCCCTCTACTTGATAACCTGTTATTGTGATCTATCTTCATACTGTTAACTGCTTTACATTGGGACATAGTGGCTACAAGCCCCCTCTACTTGATAACCTGTTATTGTGATCTATCTTTATACAGTCAACTGCTTTACATTGGGACATAGTGGCTACAAGCCCCCTCTACTTGATAACCTGTTATTGTGATCTATCTTTATACCGTTAACTGCTTTACATTGGGACACAGTGGCTACAAGCCCCCTCTACTTGATAACCTGTTATTGTGATCTATCTTTATACTGTTAACTGCTTAGAAAATGACACCAATTATTCTCCAGACACATGCGGTTTAAGAACACACAAGAGGGGTATAGATCTTTCATTTTCTCTGTAGCAACAGTGGAAGAAACGTTGCAGCAGATTTTGGCATGGAGGTTTTTATCCCTTTTTGCTACTGATAATTAAACAAGTGTATCACTGATGTTGTCCTAGTAGGGCTAGTTGGTCAGTGTTGGTATTCTGTTCCTAATACTCTGAGGTCTGGATTCATTGCAGACACTTGCTGTATATGATTGTTGTTATAAATCAGTGACTCTTTGTTTAATTTCTAGTTAAGTGTGATATATTTTTTATAGAATTATTTTGTCCTAAGGCTTCAGTGCTATCTTTATGATTTTGATAAAATGAGTATTGAAAGGAATGTTAAATTATGGCCGTTTTTAAAGAGAGGAACTCTATAGCATATTTATTAGGATGTAATTGTTTACTCAGGATAAATATAATTTTCCCTCCTTTTACTGTAATCCCTCCGATTGTTCTGTACTGAAATTTTGTTTTACCTTCCCATCGGATACACAATTGGGCCGTCTATATTTAACAGATAGGTAAATCAAGAAGTTTAATTTTGCATTTAAATATAATTTTATTGTTACTATTATGTGTCGAGGACAGTAGTTAACTGAAAATTGTTAGCATGTACTGTAAGTTCAATGGTACAACCATTATAAAAATGATATTGGACACAATTCCTGAACTCAAATAATCCAGTGAAATCATATTTAGTGTGTTAATGTTTTCTTGCAGTATCCTCTTCTTTCCTAGCGTGTATCCCTCGAAGGTGCAGGGTCCGCTTGTTTGGTTGCTGTTCGCTACTTCTTCCTGTCAAGGGCATCTTCAGGTTTGAGTCCACACATCACCAAGTCTTCATTGATTCTGTCCAGCTATCTTTTCCTTGGACGTCCACGGGGTCGATTTCTTCCTGGATCCTATTGGAGAGGTGTTCTTGCCACAGAGTTCTCATCACCGATGCAGTGTTTCTCTCATTTTATCGGTAATGGCTGCAACTCCCATCTATTTCCGGATATGTTTATTCCTGACATGTTCAAGTCGTGTAACATCCATGGACCAACGTAACATTTTCATCTCCATTCTATGTAGGGCTTGTTCATGCTTGGTTGAAGCTGGCCAACATTCTGCGCCGTAAAGAGCCACTGGTCTTAACATGGTCTTGTAACCTTTCCCTTTCAAAGGGATAGGTAATTTCTTATCTTGCAGTGTGTTTTCGTTTTTATCAGTCTCAATGAAAACTTCATTTGATCAACGTGGGCTTTCGTTACTAGTTATTGGCTTATAGAAAGTAAGCTAGGTCTGTTGTGAGTGAAACTTGTATCCAGATTTACACAATGCATATGTTGGAAGATGAGTAATAATATGTTATTTTCCTATACAGTATGTTATTGATTAAGAAATGCAGGTACATGATCAATATTCAGCCTGTTCAGTATTTGTTGGTTTACGTCACTGCTTACCAACTCCTTGCTAATGTACTGCTGCATACTCGTTGTGAATAAATGAGATGTTACTTGCCACAGCAGTGCTTTGCTTACACTTTATCAGCTGTATCGTCTCATACCAGGGCACAAATCCTCCATGGCAGAAATGGGAATTAAATCAGGGCCGCACGCACGATGAGTTCCTAGGCGTGTGGATCGCAAAAACGTCGTGAAATACGAGGTACCTAAAAAATAGCTAAATGTAACTAAAAAGTAACTTCCAGTAGACACCCTGGTTAGCTTTACAATAGTGGAGGGTGAGTCGGTTCAACAAGTGTGAATGTTTAACAAACATTGAATACAAACAGCGATATTTAAGTTTATATGTTTTCAGTGTGCTTCAATTTCAAATAAAACATTTCCGTGGACCTGCTATAAGGAGGAGAATATCTTACGAGGTGTTGCATGTCCGCCGTCGTTATGGATTCATGTACAAACGATTAGTCTCTTAATGTGGTTATAGAATGATCTCTTTATTTTATTTCATATCTGCAGGCATTTTGTTATGGTACCTTCATGCTTATCTCCAAGTGCATAAATTTAGAATAATCAAGATTACGAAAGAAGGTCGTCACTGCGTTCTGGCAATTTACTGGAGTTAATGTGACAAGCAAAGGAAGACCATTCTAGACAATTGTGGAGACAGACAAAACCATCTCCCCTCCAATTCCCTTATGACGTGACTCCGGACCATTCCCTTTTTAGAATACAGTAATTTAATCGACCTCGGAATTTTACGTACACCCAGATCATTACAACACTGTAATTGGTCAGGTATTTGGTGCAGCCTATAACATTTAAATCATCATCATGGTAATCCATCTCCAGTTGCCCGGGTTGGGTGTATGAGCCCCTGTCCTCATACCACGTCTTCATCACCTTGCTCCAGTCTAGACCTTCCTTCATCACATCCTTTAGTGCACCGGCCGCTCTATAACTACTAGCTCGAGGAGAATTACTTACCGCCATGTTCTGGTAGAGCATATCGCATGTATTCCTCTTATTTAATAATCAATATAAGAAACCTGTAATAACAACTTGGGGACAATTCCACGCACTTCATAGTTGTACGAGTCTGTATTCTTACCTGCGATATAAGTTGTTTCGCAGCTCGTCGAAACAAGGTTACTAGGATATGTGGTATAACGCCTGCATCGTATTAACAGCGTGAAGTGGGTACTATACTACAGAAGCCATGAATTCCATTGTGCACTTGAGTAATGACAACAAATAAAAGGACTTGCTCGTCATAAATAACATTTTAAAATTAGTTCCTTTATTTAAATATTTGTCTTCTTATTGCTATTTTCTGGGAGTTTCACCAAACCAGTGAACACTGTGCCGCGTTAAGCCTGTTTTATATAGAGAGTAGTTTCATATCTTGTGAATAACTTATTGAATCGGACGGAGCTGAAAATTATTTAGTCAGATTTCACTATTGTATTTTTCAGGAGACTGGTAAAACGTAATTGACAGAACAGAACTTAACAAACACACTATATTAGACATCTATATTGTGAAGAAACAATTCAGGTTATATTTGTGTTAGCGGAATATCAATTTTAATTTAATGAACATATTTTTCAAATCAATTTTGGAATCGTTACTTAATGCCTTTCGGCTCGGTGTTCAGTTTAGTGCGGCATAATACCTTCCAAAATGGATATTTCACATGCTATTTTATTTAAAAATGGATTTGTAACATAACAAGATGTTCAGTAAAGAACATATAGCCTACTTTCTCCTAAATGCATGGGTGTTGTTATAACTATTTGTACTTTTCAAGGAGTATAATTGAAAGTTGGTTGTAGTAGCTTGTTGAAATACAACGTGCTATACCGATATTAAAGATGAATACGAGGTGCCCTTTGCTAGTGCTACCTGTGTACAAAATTTCATTCAATTCGGTTTCACCGTGTTTGAAAAGACAGGGGGAATCGATTTGCACACAAACATGGCCGCCATCCGCAAATTATTGGGCAGATGACCTCGTAGTTTAGTCAAACGATTCTTCATACATAAAGGTATAAAGTTACAAAATTTGGTAGAGATCAGATGAATAGGTTGGTCGTAATTTGAATTAAGCTTTGAACATTTGGGTGGCCATCATTACGTTTACGTCAAGATGGCGGCGATTTAAAACATGACACTGTGGTGTCCTTTGCTAGTGCAACCTCTGTACCAAATTTCGTTAAATTCCGTTTCACCGTGCTTGAAAAGATAGGCGGAATCGGTTTGCACACAAACATGGCCGCCATCCGCAAATTATTAGGCATATGATCTCGTAGTTTGGTCAAATGATTCTTCATACAGAAGGGTATAATGTTACAAAATTTGGCAGAGATCAGATGAATAGGTTGGTCGTAATTTGATACAAGCTTTGAACATTTGGGTGGCCGCCATTACGTTTTCGTCAAGATGGCGGCGATATAAAACATGACACTGAGGTGCCCTTTGCTAGTTCTACCTCTGAACTAAATTTCGTTCAATTCGGATTCACCGTGTTTGAAAAGACAGGGGGAATCGATTTGCACATAAACATGGCCATCATCTGCAAATTATAGGGCAGATGACCTAGTAGTTTATTCAAAAGATTCTTCATACATAAAGGTATCAATTTACAAAATTTGGTAGAGATCAGATGAATAGGTTGGTCGTAACATGAATTAAGCTTTGAACATTTGGGTGGCCGCCATTACGTTTACGTCAAGATGGCGGCATTTTAAAACATGACACTGAAGTGCCCTTTCCTAGTGCTACCTCTGTACCAAATTTTGTTCAATTCCGATTCACCGTGTTTGAAAAGATAGGGGGAAATCGATTTGCACACAAACATGGCCGCCATCCGAAAATTATTGGACAGATGACCTCGTAATTTGGTCAAAAGATTCTTCATACATATAAGTATAACGTTGCAAAATTTGGTAGAGATAAGATGAATAGGTTGGTCGTAATTTCATTTAATCTTTGAACATTTGGGTGGCCGCCATTACGTTTACGTCAAGATGGCGGCGATATAAAACATGACACTGAGGTGCCCTTTGCTAGTGCTACCTCTGTACCAAATGTCGTTCAATTCGGATTCACCGTGTTTGAATTGATAGGGGGGGGGGGGGGACAGACATTCAGAGTACACACACACACAGACAGACACACAATTTTAGGCCCTGTGTTGATCTCATAAGTCTACTTTCATTTTTTGCAAAAATCGAAAGTAGGCTAAAAACCAGCTAAACCCTGTACAATAGCATTGTAACGCGCAGTGCGCCCTACATTAAGTATGGAATTGGGCGCTGAAAGGCAGCAAGTCATTGTCTTGATGATTTCCTCCTCTGATCGCAGTACATTTAGAAGTGCTTTCAGGCTTAAACAAAAGGCTGACTTAATTCTTTAAGAAGGCATTCCAAGGCCTTTGGGTCAATATTTCAGAATACTAATTATTAAAAAATGACCATTTTTAGAGTTTTTAATTTATGAAACAATTATATCCGTTAAGAACTAAACATTCAATTTTCATATATCCTACTGATATTAATTGCCTCTATCAACTTAGAAATTGTCTAGTTTCATTGCTGTAATAGATTCGTAGATATTGAGAACCGTCTAAATATTTCGGATGGTCACCATGCTGGATTTTTATATATAGGCCTTAAGAGTTATGTGCTATTACATGAAGATTATTGTGTAGGTGTTTTATTCAAACTTCAATCGCATGATTTGGACACAATAAATAAAATTGAGATTTAAAAATTTCTCTCAGCCTTTACCATGTGGTTATGAAAATAATATTAATGAATTGGTTGCCAGTGGATTCAAACTTATATAAGGACTAGCAGAAGTACCCATTCTTCGAACTATCTTCGGTATTAATAACCAGACGTAATAAATTGAGCTACTGTTGCAATGGTTAGGGGCTTGGACCCTGTTTGTCAACACAGAAAAATGATTAGTTGAAATATGTTCTGAAACTAAATTGACTTAACGTGTACTCCCTGACGTGAAAATAAAATTGAAAACCTCGTAGACGAAACACAATACACGTCACATAAAAAATGACCCTGTAATGAATTATAAAGGCTTGTGGTGCATGAACATTCAGGTTTTTTAGCCTCCAATAGCCCAAATTCCTAAAAACAAAACAAAAACAAACAAAAAATCTATTTCAATTCAGGAATTTTTGAAAATAATGTTGCTGTTTGAAGATATAATAGACCTTCTGTACGACATATCGCACGTTTAAGTCTTGTGAAAAATCTAGGGTACCCCTTGACCCCCTTAAGCGCATTGATGAATTTTACAGTTTTTGTTGGTTCCGTGATAACCTTGTAGCCATTTGCAAACTTTCACAGAAATGTAATAAATGGAGTGGCATTACTTCTTGCAGAAATAGATGGAATGTTGAATGTAACTTTTTGGAGACACTGTTGTCATGGTTACTGGCTTGCATTCCTACATTAGTTTATTAAATGAAATTAGTTTTCTGGGAATATCTCAGAAACACTTGATTTTAGAGCCTTAAAATGTAGTTTTCGGGGACCCATGATGGCTGTTTAGGGGCCCCTAGTTTTGTTTCTGACACCAAGGGGCTATAAATAAGTTTTGTCTCGTCGTTGTAGACCGTAGTATAATAATAATAATTATAATAATAATATAACAATATAGGGATAGGGATATAATAGACCTTGCGTACCACACCAGCACCTGTAAATCGCGTGAAAAAAATCTAGAGTACCCCTTGGCCCCCTTAAGCGCATTATATGTATTGATGAATTTCACAACTTAATTTGGTTCCGTTATAACCTTTTAGCCGTTTGCAAACAATCTCAGTAATGTTATAAATGGAATTGTATTGCGTCGTACAGCAATAGATGGACCTGTGAGTTTCAGTTGCCATGGTTACCGGCTTGCATTCTTTCATTATTGTATTGGTTGGTTGGTTCTTAAATTTAGGGGCTGCGACAACGCGGTCATGTAGCCCCGTGTACTTCGGGTGTGTGTAGAATCTGTCTGATAACCGGTGTTAATTGTGATGACTGTATTAGTGTGTGTTATCTGTTTTTTAATTTAAGTACAGGCTGCAACTTAGAATTTTTGAAATAGTTCCTACTTTTGCCGCCAAGCGCCACTGTCAACGACTACTAGTTCAAGTTCAGAACATAGCTACTAGATGCTACCGCAGTCGGCTCTTGGCAACAAACGTAGAAACCTAAGAGCGTTGTTTACATTCTTAACCTATCCAATTTAGCTTCACACAGGTGTTATTAGTGGAGGGTTCTTTAACATGCCATAAATCTATGACATGGGACCGCCGGCTTTACTTCCCTCCGAAGGAAGGCATACTGAGGGTTTTTTAACGCTCTTAAAAAATCCGACGGCTTCGTCCGGGTTTGAACCCGCATAGAAGCTCAGCATGCTACCGACTACGCCACCGAAGCCGCTTATTGTATTGAATGAAATTTATTTTCTGGGAGTATCTCAAAAACTCTTGGTTTTAGGGCCTTAAAATGTGCTTTTTGGGCTCCCTTTAGGGCCCCCTAGTTTCCTTTCTCACATTGAGGGCCTGAAAATGAGCTTTGTCCTGCCTATTTCAGCAAGTATTTTAAGGGGGTAGGCCCCCTTTTATGAGAGGCACAGAGATGATTTACATCAATGATTAGTGTCGTATCTGTACCAAATTTTCCGTTGATCCACCCAGCCGATCTCGAGTTATAAGGGAACAAAATTGTCCACAGACAGACAAACAAACAGACAGATATACAGACAGACAAAAAATATATTTTCGCGCGCATCCGTCATAAAACAGTCCGAAACGCGTAAATAACGGAAATGTCCGTAGTTATTCAGAAAAAAACAGACAACTTTCACTTTCTTATATATAGAGAGATATACCGTCCCAAGTGTCACTGCGGTCGGATGGTTACATCGCGAAAAACGTCCATTTGAATATTTAAATTTGGCGTCGCCGCCATGTTGGATTTGTGCTCACTAGGTTATTATTCGTTTCATAGGTGAAGCTCTGATTTACGACGAGGAATTTCAGGGGTGTTGAAATATGTATTACGAGCTGCATTTAGGTACTGTCATATCAGAATGACCGATATGTATGTACAAAACGTAGCATGCGAGCTTACGTGTTTATACACCTTAGAGCCCTCATCCTGTGTTACCAATTCTACCAACGGCACGGTTCGAGAAACAGACGGTGTTGGAATTAGTCTTTTGTTATTTGGGAAACAACTTACAGTATATATTATTCATTGCCTGAAGTGACTTTTGAGGCACGTGGGATTGCACTAAACTCGTCAACAGGAAGCGTTGTTATATTCCATTATTACACATTTTTGCAGTGACCTTATGTACGTATGTTGATTGTCGCGAAATTTTAGCTTTGAATTGATGTTCTTCATAACCCTGGTCGTGCACACTGAAGGAACATTTCCTGACGCACTGACGCTGAGAGGCTCACTTCTTTATTTCGTAAGAAATCTTCAAAACTTAGAGCCAACTATGAACGTAAATTTATTATTTTGATATTTGATCCCTTTTAAAATATGTGTGTGTTTTTATGGTTTTATTTAGGGCATTTATGCTTGTTTAGTCCGTCAACACGATTCTACTGTACCTAATCATATAGGTTGTTATGCCCAGACCCTGACTAAACATAACATGGGATTAATAGATTCATGTAATTTGGTTCAGTGGTGATCTTGTCTACATTATTTTGTTATTATGTTTTAATCAACCATTCTTATTTAAACTAGTGGCCTAATAGTATCGTAATGTCTCGTGTGGCGAATTCACAAATGAAACACTGCTCGAAATGGAATTATGCCAACTTTATAAACTGATCCTTGTAGTGTCCGTTCTCATTGTACGCACTCACCGGACTGAAGTTCCGAGAAATTGCTAGAATTAAGATAGTTTCCTGTGGTACGCTCTGGTTGCCATTCCTAGAAATTGTCATTAATGTTACCTTTAAGTGTTTCACGCACCATCTGTTGTTGCAAGTTGGAAACATTAGTTACATTTTTGTTAGATTGTGTCGTGGACGCCAATGATGCATAATTGAGAAGATATAAAAAAAAAATACGAAAGATCTCTTCCCTGCATCGCATAAACCAATGAGTCATATGTAAGCGCGGCTGGACATTACGGGCTTCATGAATTCGTTATCACTCCCTCATCTAGGCTTAGGTTTACTGAGAATACAGTACAATATATAACCTTCTCGTTTAACATTCTACCTCGTTATCTCCCAATAGAAATTCATTGCCTGGCTTTTTCGTTATGTTGTTACCTTATTGTTGACGGGATTGTTGCCTAATTGTGTGAATAGGGGTGAATTCTGCAAAAATATGTGTTCATTTAGATTATCTGGGTTGTTTAATTTAGCTAAGTGAATTTGTATGGCTTCTTTTATGTCAAGTTCCCTACTTTTGTTTCCTAGTGTATGATTCTTAGGTCATTTCAATGTTTGTAAAGCTAAGTCCTGTGCCATACATGTGCCCGCATACTGCCGAGTGTTTCCTGTGTTTGATGGCATTTCTATGTTCTTCCTGACTATCCTACATAATTGGCTTGACACCCTGTTTCTAGGCATGAAAGCAAGTACACCTAATTTTCCCAAAAATGGTCTTATGGAGATGCTTACCTAATGTGTTGATTGTTCTGAATGCTACATTGCTTCCTTGACTTTTCAAAATATTAGTGATTTTGTACGAATTTGCATCCACGAAGTTCATACGTGCGAACTTGCTTACATCACTGGTTGGTGTTGGTAATGCATTATCTTTTGTCGATGTGTTTGTATTATTTGATGTATCTTATTAGGTGGAGAATTATTTTCTTTAGCAAATTGTTTTATTATTTTAATTTATTTGTTGAAATTGTCTTTTAACATAAGAGTTGAATTCTGCTAACGTATGTGTGCTTGTGTGGGTGGAACAATCATCAATAGTGTGTGATGTTTGAGTGGGCCTGCGGAAGATCGAGAACGACAAGTTATTTTTCGACCATTGTTACATTGAGGTAATTTATGTTCCGCTCTTTTACCGACTCCTTAATAAATTTGATCGAATGGTGTAAACTGATGATGTCCTGTAAGATATAATCTTCATTTGGTTGTTCTGTGTTATATAGGCATAGGATATCGTCCACGTATCTATTCCATTGTTTAATCCCAATTGCCTTTTTGTTGTTAGAATCGTATTTTCTATGCTGCTTATGAAAATGCTGGCTACTAGACCGCTGAGTAGTGATCCCATAGCTAACCCATTTGTTCTATTTTCACGTTAGTGTGTGTAAATACTTGTTTCCCGCCTAATGTAATTGGGCACAGTTTGTGTTGACCGACTGGAAAACTTTCTTTAATAGAATTAGGCAACACTTCTATCACTTTAAGTAAACCAATAAGCGTTCAAATTTCCATTTTTTCATCCACATCTGTAATATATCCGTACTTTTCTAGTAAAAGCTTATTTGCTAATCATAATCTACATGTAAAGAGACGCTCCAAAAATAGAAAGACATCCTACGCTGATTGATCTGCAATCTGCTTTTCATATTTCAATCATAAAGCTCTGTTTTTCATTCTAGGAGATTGCGAAGAATATGCTAATGTGTTTGACCTGAATTATTTTATGAGTATAAAATAAAGTTAGCTTTGAGGCCATTTTCCAGTGTTGCCATATTAACAATAATATTGTATCTTTCAGTCGGTCATCACAAATACCATTCCAATTACTGGAATATGTGAAAATACTGAAATAAATTACAAGAGATTAAGATTTATATTTATTATTAAGGACTATTGAAGAATGAAACTATGGGATGACATGTTTCGCTCGTCAACCTAGCATCATCAGATCATATATGCAAGACAAATAGCTCTAGAAAACACCACCAAACCACGGTGACTGCCCCCTGAAAGCAAAATACAAGAAAACCCTTCAGAAAATTTAGTAAGTGTGGTAATTATTACTGAAAAATACTAAGGCATCAGGCTGAATCACTATTTTTAGCCTATTTTCATTTAATGAAAAAATAGGCTTATGAGATCACCTTTTGTCCGTGTGTGTGTGCGTATGTGTATGTGTCTGTGTGTGTGTCCCCCCCTAATTACTTCTAACCGGCTGGAGCCATTTCAATAAAACTCGGTAAGGTCATAGCTCCATTTTAGACGGCCCTAACCGCGCCCTTCAATTTTTTATGTCTCACCAATCCAATATGGCGGCTGTGCGAAATATTTCACTGGCATTCTATATCTCCGAAACTATAACTGATATCACTCTGAAATTTTGTATGGAGATAAGGGGCACTACTGAAAGTTCACCTATTAGACTTTTCAAAATCTGTTAACTACCAAACGAACATGGCAGCCAAGCGAAGTTGAACGTTTTAAATAGACTTTTCACGCAATTTAATGATCCGAACGCAATGAACTTGGTACAACAAATGTTTATACACATTGTAATACACTGGTATATAATATAGTTCAATTGTTTACATAACCTCAAGATGGTGGCTGTGCGAATTTTAAAATTAAGTTTTTATTTCTTGTGTCATAATCATGTGATCGAAGTGCAAGTTTGAATAATGAACCTAAGCAAAAATTTTCCTTTAATGGTACATAACGCTACGGCCTATACATATAACAATCCAAAATGGCAACCATTCGAAATATTTAGACGGTTCTCAATATCTACGAATCTATTGTTAAAAGTGTTTTTGGTAATGGTAGTTGTAACTAAACAATTTGTTGACTCACGTAGAACTAGCACTATAAAAAGAATAGCGCGATGTCCGTGAGGGAGCGCAGTATGTGTAAATATGTCGGGTGTACTGAAGAATAAACCAGTATAAACAGTGATGTATTGTGTTATACTTTCTCGTATATGCACTATATAACAAAAGGTTATGGGCCCAGGAACGCTTAGAAGAGAGAAAAGTGAAAAAGTTTGAGCAGTGTTAAATTTTGAGAAATGAAAAAAAGTGTTGTCGAGTTGTGAGCAGTTGATTCAAAATGTCGGAAGAAAACAAGGAACGAATTAACAAACTTTGTTTTTCGAACTATTATTCTTGGTCTAAAGTTGCCAAAGCAGAACTTATCGACAAAAAATGTTGGAACGCAATTGATCCTGGATTTAATGAAGAGGCCACCAACTATTTCAATGTTGATCAAGCGCGAATTAACCGCAAGCCTCTCGCTTTCCTACTAAAAAGTGTGTCGAGAGAGTATGTAGAGGACATTGGAGAATGCGTGTTCGCGAAGGACGCTTGGACGACCTTGGAGGAAATTCACACTTCCTTCACATTGACTAAGTGCTTAAAAGTGATGAAGCAGATGATGAACATAACCAAAACACCGGATAAATCCATGCACCATTATATGTCTGAAATTTAAGGACTTAATCGAGTGGTTGCGAGTGCGGGCTACGGATTGGAACTGAATGACAAACAGCTGGCTGGACTATTCCTGGCTGGCTTACCTGATTCACATCGTGTCACCATAGCGATCCTTGGTGGTGACAAGGACCTGACGACCAAGAGAGTGAAAGCAGTATTACTTCAGGAAGACGAGGAGATCCAAGAGAAGCTGAAACCCTTCCAGGGAGCATTGGCGTCCAACTACAAACCTGCGCCGAGAATACGTCGTGGCGGACATAACCAAACTTTTCAAACAAGACAGCAAACGGAGCAGCAGAATAACAACTTCAGCAATGATAGGAAGTGTTTTAAGTGTGATAAGTGGGGGCATATCTCTTGAGATTGTCCTGTGATAAAAAAAAAAAAATATTTCAGATGTGGTGGTAGTGGGCATATTGCCAGAAACTGCACCGAGAATAGGGAGAAAGCTGATAATTTTAAGGAGGGAGGATAAGTCTGCATTGGCTTGTATAAGAGCAGTGAGTTTAGCAGCTATGAAAGTGAGTGATAACGAGTGGATCTTGGACAATGCATGTACAGATCACATATGTAAAGAAAAGTCAGAATTCATTATGTTTCAAGCAACAACTGGTTACGTTCATATGGGTAAAGGCAGCGTTCCAGTGAAAGGTATAGGTACTGTGAGAGTAGAGCTGATACAAAAATGTGGTGATGTTATTCGAGAACTTCATGATACTTTGTATGACCCTGACTTCAATTATAATCTAATATCTTGTTCTAGATTGGCTAAGAAAGGAATATCTGTTGAGACTTTTGATGGCTTTGCAATAGGGCGACTAAAGGGAAAGGATGTGTTCAAAGGTCTAGAGAAAAATGGACTTTATGTATTAGAATCAATGTCAACCAAATCTAAAGCTACAATATCAGTTGCAAATGTTGAGGCAGAAAGTGATGATAATAGTAATATCCATAATGCAGTTGCTTTGAGGAGTGCAGTGGAGTGGCACAACAGGCTTGGCCATTGGCATTATGAGGGAATAAAAAAGATTCCTGTATTTGAGGTGAAAGGTAAAGTAGATTGTGATGTTTGTGCCTTAGGCAAGACTACTAAGCAGGGTTTCCCTAAAAAAGTGAAAGGCAATCAACTCAACCATTAGAAGTAATACACAGTGATGTCATGGGGAAATGTGTAAAGTCTATGGGAGGATCCCAATATGTTTTAACCTTTGTAGATGACTACTCGAGACACTTGAGTCTGTATTTTCTAAAAAAGAAATCTGAAGTGTTCCAGTGTTTCAAAGACTTCAAAGCATTGGTAGAAAACAACAAGGAAGGAAGAAAGATAATGGCAATTCAGACAGACGGAGGTGGAGAATATATAAGTAACGAATTCAATGATTTTTTGAGGGAGAATGGAATCCATCGTAGGAAAACTGTCAAAGAATCACCGGAACAAAATGGAATTGCTGAGAGGGTTAACTTGACTTTAGCCAATGGTGTGAGATGTATGTTGATACAGTCAGGGCTACCAGTAGGTTTTTGGGCAGAATCTATGAATTACATGTGTGTGATAAAAATTTATGTCCTTCCAGGTCAATCGACAATTTAATTCCCTTGGCTTTGTGGGAGGGAAGAGATGTATCTATCAGTGACTATGAGATGTTAAAAACTTTTGGATATAAAGGTCTTATGTATGAGAAGAGTGGAGGCAAATTTGAGACCAGAGGAATCGATTGCATTTTTGTAGGTTTTGAAAATGGAGTAAAAGGTTATAAGGTCTGGATTCCGACGAAAGGAGTGTTTGCTACTGTCCATAATGTTAAATTTAATGAACAATATTTTCCATGTGTTGAGCGGGTACAAATAAAGAATGTCATTGAACCCATCATCCCTAACATTACAGTAAATGCTGAGACGAATGTTAAATTTGTAGATGAAGGAGACAAAGAAAGTATACTAGAGAGTGAAACTGGCATGCTCGTTGCAAATGAGATGTCAAATTCTATTTTTTCAGAAGAGAGTGATGAGAGTTGGTTTAGAGGCTGGGATGAGGAGTAGCTAGCAGATCATTATTTGCCATTGATTCACGATTTAAATGATGAGGATATTGAATGTAGTGCTGATGAAAATGTTAATGAATTGGAATTACAGGTAGAAGTGAGGAGGAGTGAAAGATTGCGTAAGAACCCAGTATGTACATATTGTCAGTTATCAATGTTTATCAATGAGTGTGACTGTCTAGATTTAATGGAACCAAAAACTGCAACGGAAGCTTTACAGTGTGAACATTCTTGTAAATGGTTCGCAGCTATGCAAAATGAGATTGATCAGTTATCAAAGAAAGATGCTTTCGTATTAGTGGATAGACCAAAAAATGAGTTGGTGATTGGGACGAAATGGATTTTCAAAATCAAACAAAGGTTAGACGGTTCTATCGAGCGTTTCAGAGCAAGATTAGTAGCTACGGGATTTTCTCAAATCAAAGGGCTCAACTTTGACAAGACATTTTCTCCAGTGGTAAAAAAGAAAACTGTAAGATTACTTTGTGCATTGACATTAATCAAGGTTTGGGTAATTCACCATGTATAAGTACTAACAGCATATCTAAACAGTAAACTGGAGGAAACAATTTATGTTGAACAACCTGAATGTTTTTTGGAAGGGAATAGAGACAAAGTGTGGAAACTTAAAAAGAGTCTCTATGGATTAAAACAGAGTGCCAGGGAATGGTACAATATGATTGATAATACATTGAAAGAACTAGATTTGAGGAGACTGTATAAAGATAGATGTGTTTATGAGGATAAGAATGGCGGATTTGTTGTATCTCTGTATGTTGATCTCGGAATATGGGGCGAAAAAGGACAAGTTGAACTATTCAAGCTTAAATTGAGTTCAAAGCTAGAAATTAGAGATCTTGGGAGTATGACATATTTTTTGGGTATGCAAGTGACTCAAGAGAAAGGGAATGTACATGTTGATCAAAGAAAGTATATTGATAATAATAATAATATTATCGTATGGCCTCGGGTGCCTGGTGCAAGCTTTGTTAATTGACACCCAGAGGGTAGCTTGCTTGTCGAATTTCGTCGTTCCTTTGAACGCTATGAAAGTCAAGGAGGTTAGATATCTAAACTCCTTGACACTACAGCGCTTTCAAGTAGAGAATGGAGGAACTTTGTGTTGGCGGAAAATCCCTAGATTAATTTTGCCATTGAACACGGCCTACTGAATTCAAATGGGTTCTTTAACATGCCAACAACGTATGACATGAGTATCGCGATTTTTGTCGCCTTCAAAAATCACTTACCATGGCCGGGGCGAACCTGCAATCTTGGGGTTGGTAGCCCGACACTATAACCACTCACCCACCGTGGCAAGCTAGTATATTGATGAGGTAATTACTAAGATTAATTTCATGTAAGGTAATCCCAGAACCGCTCCATTACCAATAAATAGTAATGATAGGACTGAGTCAGCCAATCAAACATTTGATAATGAGAAATATCAAGCAGCAGTGGGTAAACTCATGTACTTGTCTACATGTACCAAACCTGACATTATTTATGCACTGAGTGTAGTAAGTCAATTCAATAAAGACCCAAAAATTAGAAACTGGAATGATGTTACTCATATAGTGAGATATCTGAAGGGTACCGAAGATCTAAAAAACATCTACCAAAATATTGAACCTAAGATTGAGGTATATTGCGATGCTGACTACAATAAGGTGGAAGGAGAGAGATTGTCTAGATCTGGCTATGTTGTTAAACTGGCAGGTGGACCAGTATCTTGGCTTACAAACAACAAACTGTGACAGCTTTGTCTACTGGCGAAGGAGAATATTATGCCATGTGTGAGGTAGCGAAAGAAGTATTATGGTTGAGAATGTTTCTAAAGGAACTAAACTTGTTTGAACTTGTAGAAGGACCTACTGTAATTTATAGCGATAACCAAAGTGCCATAATGTTTGCAGAAAATGGCCTTGATTCAGAAAATTCTAAACATATAGACATAAGGCATTGCTTTGTTGAACAGCTCGTTAAGAGAAACGAAGTTGTGTTCATGTATGTAAAGTCGGAAGATAACATTGCAGATGTATTTACCAAACCATTGGGAGGTGATAAGATAACCACCATAGTGGGTAAAATAGGGTTGTTTTAAAGTTTAAAAAAAGAAATGTAAAGATATTTCATTAAGAAAAAATGTTTATACAATTGTTAAGTTAAGGAGGAGTGTTTTTGGTTATGGTAGTTGTAACTAAACAATTTGTTGACTCACGTAGTACTAGCACTGAAAAAAAGCCTAGCGCGATGTCCGTGAGGGAGCGCAGTATGTGTAAATGTGTCAGGTGTACTGAAGAATAAACCAGTATAAACAGTGATGTATTGTGTTATACTTTCTCGTATATGCACTATATAACAAAATCTATTACAGCAATTAAACTGATTTTTTTAATGTTTATAGGGGCTATGAACCTAAGATCACCTATAGGACTTTCAATAACCTGGTGATCACAAATCCAACATGGCGGCGACGAGAATTATAAATATTTAAGTGGACGTTTCTCACAATTTAACCATCCGAGTGCAGTGAAACTCGGTACAGTAAATGCTTATACAAATGTTAATCCATCTAATCTATTTCAATTGCTTCCATAACTACAAGATAGCAGCTGTGTGAAATTTTAAAATCTCGTTTTTAGCCTTTTTTTCATTTTATGAAAAAAAAAATAGGCTTATGAGATCACCTTTTGTCCGTGTGTCTGTCTGTGTGTGCGTGTGTGTGTGATTCGTGTGTGTGTCCCCCCCTAATCAATGAAACTCGGTAAGATCATAGCACCATTCTGGCCGACCTCGACCCTGTCCTGCAAAGTTTATTCTGTTGCACCAATCCAACATGGCGGCTGTGCGAAATATTTCATCAGTATTCAGTATCTCCAAAACTATTACTACTAGATGTTTAGCTATCGGTCGTTCAAAAACCTGGTACCTACAAAACCATCATGGCGGCCATGCAAAGTTGAGATTTTTAAATAGACTTTTCTCGCGATTTAACCATCCAAACGTAAAGAAACTTGGTACAGCAAATGTTTATAACCATTGTAATGCACAGGCGTCTAATTCAGTTCAATTGTTTATATAACCTTAAAATGGCGGCTGTACGTAATATTTCACTGGCATTCTATATCTCCGAAATTATTACAGATATCACCCTAAACTTTTGCACGGTGATAAAGAGCACTGCTACAAATGTATCTGTGTAACTTACAAAACCCTGTAAAGTCAAATACGAACATGGCGGCCTAGCGAAATTGAAATATTTTAATAGACTTTTCTCTTGATTTAACCATCTGAGCGCAGTGAAATGTGGTACAGTAAATGATTATACATATTATAATGCAATGGCATCTAATATAATTCAATTGTTTACATAACGTCAAGATGGCGACTGAGCGAAATTTTAAAATTAAGTTTTTATTTCTTTTGTCGTAATCATGCGATCGAAGTGAATGTTTGAATAATGAAGCTACGCATTAATTTTCCTTTAATGGTACATAACTCTATGGCCTATACATATAACAATCCAAATTGGCGAGCACCCGAAATATTTTGACGGTCTACGAATCTTTTACAGCAATCAGACTGATTTTTTTAATGTTCATAGAGGCTATGAACATAAGGTCACCTATAGGTCTTTCAGTAACCTGGTGAGCACAAATCCAACATGGCGGCGACGCGAAATATAAATATTTCAATGGACGTTTCTCGTGATTTCACCATCCGAGTGCAGTGAAACTTTACACGTTAAATGCTTATACAAATGTTAATCCACTGGCATCTAATTTATTTCAATTGTTTTCATAACCACAAGATGGCAGCTGTGTGAAATTTTAAAATCTCATTTTTACTTCTTGTGTCCTAATCATGCGATGAAGTTGGAATATCACACGTACACAATAATCTTCATGTGATAGTACATAAATAAAAATTCAGCAAGGCGACCATCGAAATATTTGGACGGTTCTCAATATCTACGAATCTATCCCAACACTCAAACTGAAATTTTGCATGTTGATAGAGGTAATTAACATGAGTAGGATATATGAAAATAGGCTGTATAGTTCTTCACAGAACTACTTGTTACTTCTAGTGTCCTAATCATGCAATTGAAGTTTGAATACTACAAGTACACAATAATCTTCTTGTATCAGTACATAACTGTAAGACCTACATACAGGGAGGGAAGTGAGGCGGTATGCGCCGGTATGGAATACCGGCACTGCTTTCAAATGCCCAATGGCATACCGTCACTGCTTTCAATGTCAAATAGCATACCGCCACTGAAAACCAGTGGATCTTAAACTTTTTTGCGCCGTAGGAATTAATAGAATTACTTTTCATGATCATTCATCCACTGGTACCAAGCTACCTTCACCGATAAACATTCCCCTGTAGACATCGCCAATATAGCACCGTGCGTTCCTTTTTAAAGCCAATCCGTAAAACGCTTTATCATCGCTGCAGCAAACTAGAGTGAAAAAAAAAGAACGGCCATGGCTATCCATGCAGCAAAACTCATAAAGCGATATCTCTTCACCACCGCTGAAGCAGAGCGCTTAAAGAAAACAAAAAACAAAAAAAAACACATGGCTTTGACCGGTAGCCTAACTTGTGATGACCATAGTCGCCACCTTAAGAATATACCACTACATCTGATATTTTTAAACATATTTCTCAGTAAGATAATATCATAACTTTTACATTGTTTAAATAGATCTTTACTTTTAAAATATCTTTAAAATATCTACTGTCAATCGACAAGACACAACATTCTCGACTTTTAGGCTCCTGCTTGGCGAAAATCTATAAAGCAAGGTTGGTTACTCGTGGAGGAACTTAATTAAAAATACGATAGTCTCCTGCCTCGTTGTCGGGTTAAAAACTAGTGTTGTGGTGTATGGTCAGTACGATTGTGTATCAAGTAGCATCATTGCAACTAAAGTATTCTTATCAGAATCGGCTGCAGAGCTGATGTCATGGATAAATTTGCCGTAAGAGGACAAAAGAGAAATTTCAGCGAAACTGGTGATTGTGTTGAAGATAATCGGTCTGGGAAAAATTTGACGAAATCGGCTTTGTCTCTCACCTCTCACAGACAACACAGCGCAAGTGAAATAGAAACCAACAATGTAGGCCTAGATAATGCAGATCTTGAATGTTTGCCAACATATCTGAATCCTGTTCAGTGGAAAACTAAATTCAAAGAACACGAATGGTTATCCTACAAAACCGAAACAAAAGGATTCGGTTGCAAAGTATGAATCAGAGCACGTGGAACTTTGGGTGCTTTTAAATCAGAACGAACTCGCTTATCAAATGAGTGGTGTTCTTATTCTGTAAAGGCTTTTGGTGATAGTGATGTGAAAATGCGTCAGGCAATAAGAAACAAAAATCTTTGATCACAAGAATTCCCATGCCCATGGTCAGTGTGTTAAAATTCTTGAGGAGGCCAAGAAACAAGTTATTCAAAACACAACTGCAAAACAAGAAGGGGTTTACCACGAGAATACATGCAGAGTTTTTCGCACAGTGTACAATCTTGCAAAGCTAGGAAGGCCTTTTCTGATCTACCATCCTGGATTGATGCACAAAGAGCAAATGGTTTAGATATGGGACAGATTTTGTTTTCCAATTATTCCTGTGCTGACATTACCAATCTGATTGGTGAAGAAATGAGGAAAACTGTTGTTAAACAAATTGTTGAAAACGACCTCAAGATTGGTGTGATGGTGGACGAGTCAACAACTTCAGTGGGCCAAAAAATCTGTTCTTTGTATTTGTCTTCGGGCGAATTTTAATAATTCTGAAGAAACCAGCAGCATAATTTTCGATCTAGTGGAACTTCCAAACACCTCAGCTCAATGTATATATGATCCCTTAAAGTCTAATCTTCTTCAGCATTTTTCACAAGAGTTTCTAGCCAGCAATTTTATATCATTTGCTTGTGAAGGTGCATCTAATATGCTAGGGAGTGTATCAGGATTGGCAGTAAGACTCCAGTAAGAATTCCCTCAGCTTTTTATATGGCACTGTGCTAACCACCGTCTCGAGTTAACAGTTGGTGATGTTTTTTCCAAGCTGACAGCTATCAACCACATGAGGAACTTTTTTGTTAAATTGTATTCCCTATACCATGCATCACCAAAGAACAAAAACCAATTGCAGCATTGTGGATCAAATCTGAGTACTAAAATTCAGGTTATAGGAAGAATTTTAGGAGTTAGATGGGTTTCGTCAAGTGCTAGATCAGTTAGGGCCATTTGGAAAGATTTTGCAGCACTCTCCCTCCATTTTAAAAGCGCCATGGAGGATCATACAAGAGATTCTGAAGAAAGGGCCCAGTACAAAGGACTACTGGATCGTCTAATAACTGATATATATACTTTATCCTGAATATGGGTTTGATGATAGATGCTCTGAATGAATTACAGGATCTGTCGCTTCAATTGCAGAAGAGGGAGATGTCTGTTATTCAGGCTCCTACGCTAGTACTCCAAAAACTTCAAGTTTTCCACTCTTTACAAACCCGACCTGGGGAGTATACAGAATTAGCAAGAAGTGCAGCCGAGTGTAAGGAAATAAATGGTGTGAACTTGCATGGACCTGGAAGAATGCACATAATTGATGAAGAAGCCTTCTACAGTCTACTTGTGGAAGATATGGAAAAACGAATGCTAAACAGCCAGTCTTCGAGATCTTCTGCATCTACTGCACATTCTCTTGCATCAAAGTATCAAGAACTTCTAAGTAATTTAGAAGTATTTGATGAAACAAAGTAGCTAGAAGATGTGGCCAGTGACATTTGTTTTGGATACAGTAAAATAAAATATCTGTGTGAGAAATTTTGTATAGGTTCCATCAGGGAAAGAGTAACTGGTTTCAGGCTGTATGCATCAGACAAAACAGTATCTGATGATCTGAAACCACTTCTTAGGGCTGTGAAAACCATAATCATATGCACAGCAGAATGTGAACGATCTTTTAGTACCATGAACGTAATATATTCACCTGAAAGGAATCAGCTTCAGGTGAAAACTGCTGGAAACTTAGTCTTTTTGAAGTTGGTTGGGACCCCAATTCACAAGTTCAAGCCTGAGAAATATGTTAGCAGTAGTACCCGGCTTCGCCCGGTGGAATGATGATAATATTTCAGTCTCCTTAACATTCAACGTCATTGATGAAGATGATACTGACGACGACTACTATTGAACGGGTATAATAAACTTACACTCTAATAGAAATACATATTTTTAAATTACCGGCGAGGAAGACTGTGGTGTTGCCTAGTAGTATAATGGGCGTAACATCTAGGTCATTTTCCCTTTTGATGAGGATGACAATGAAGACTACTACTACTGAACGGGTATATCAACCTTACAAACTAATGCAAATACAATTTTTTTAAATCACAGGCTAGGTAGACTCTGTTGTTGCTTAGTAGTATAATGGACGTAACATCTAGGTCATTTGCCCTTTTGATGAGGATGATAATGAAGACGACTACTACTGAACGGGTATATCAAACTTACAAACTAATGCAAATACAATTTTTTAAAATCACAGGCTAGGTAGACTCTGGTGTTGCTTAGTAGTATAATGGACGTAACATCTAGGTTATTTGCCCTTTTGATGAGGATGACAATGAAGACTACTACTACTGAACGGGTACATCAAACTTACAAACTAATGCAAATACAATTTTATAAAATCACAGGCTATGTAGACTCTGGTGTTGCTTAGTAGTATAATGGACGTAACATCTAGGTCATTTGCCCTTTTGATGAGGATGATAATGAAGACGACTACTACTGAACGGGTATATCAAACTTACAAACTAATGGAAATACACATTTTAAAATCACAGGCGATTAAGACTGTGGTGTTACTTAGTAGTATCCTAATGGACGTAACATCTAGGTCATTTGCCCTTATGATAATAATAAGGTAATGAAAAATGACTACTAAACGAACATGGTGTAATTTTAAATCTGATATAGGTAATTCAGATTTCTACCTTCGATGTCTTCCAAAGTCTGAACGTTATTTTCTGGCTTAGGCCTATACTCGATGCGTGTAGTGAAAGAGATTATCGAGTACTGCTCGGGTCCAAGCTGCACGAACCTGAGAATATCGCAGATGATGACGATATGTGATGACAGACGTTCGGGGGGGGGGGGGGGGGGTCCCGGTCCTATTCACATAGACCGGTGAATCACTCATTCTTTCGTAACACTACAGTGGTTTGAGCAAAGACCCTGTATGAACATCAGCATAGTCAGCAATACCAGGTAACACGGCAGGGTCTGGACATTCCTCTCATGTCAACTCGCGATGAATCAGCAAGCTATTCTCACACCTGCCCCCTCATCCCCCCTCCACCCACCAGGGTCTCACAACTTGTGGGACGTGGGTTTGCGACCACGGGACCCCAGCTCAGTCCGGCATTGCTTCTACTTACTGATGCCGGGCTCCTTTCAGTTCTCTTTCCTGTCAGCCTCCCTTGGTCAAACTCTTGTTCTCTTCCGACCCCGATGGTATCAGGGTAACCGAGGCCTAGCGACTCTTTCACTTTCCCGCCTTAATTGGCCCTTGTCTAATCATTCCTGATAGCCTCATTCTTCGAGGTGTCAGCCTTCTTTTTTTTTCTTAATATCTCAAGTCTTCTGCTCAAGACCCTCAAGAAGGCAGGGTGTGTGTAGCCCCACCACTTCTGGTGCACCCTGGATAGTGCTAGTTCCTCAAGGACTCATGGTTGGTGATTTCGGGAGCTGGCAACCCTGAGGGTTTCCTGAGCGGGTCCGGTTTTACACCTTTTTTCCATTGCCTTTGGGACGGACCCTGTCCTCTTTCCGGGAATGGAGTGGTCTGTCCGCAATTTCAAGCAGACAATGTTACTCGCAGGGTACCAAAGGGTAAGTATACAAATTTTGGGTCTGAACGGTGAAACGGTGTAGATTTGTGCCAAAGGGCCTAAATGCAGGGAATGGGGTTACCTGTCCGCAATTTCAAGTAGACAGGGTTACCCACAGGGTTCGAAAGGGTAAGTATACAAATTTTGGTCCGATTCGGTGAAACTATATAGATTTTTGCCAAAGGGCCTAAATGCAGGAAATGGGGTGGTCTGTCCGAAATTTTAGGTGGACAGTGACATTCATAGAGTTACAAAGGGTAAGTATACACATTTTGGTTCAGATCGGTGAAACGGTGTAGATTTAAGCCAAGGGGCCTAAATGCAGGGAATGGAGGGGTCTGTCCGCAATTTCAAGCAAACAGTGTTACTCGCAGGGTACCAGACGGTAAATAACAAATTTTGGTTGAGATCTGTGAAACGGTGTAAATTTGGGCCAAAGGGCCTAAATGCAGGGAATGGAGTGGTCTGTCCGCAATTTCAAGCAGACAGAGTTACTCGCAGGGTACCAAAGGGTAAGTATACAAATGTTGGTTCTGATCGGTGAAACGGTGTAGATTTGGGTCAAAGGGCCTTAATGCAGAGAATGGGGTGGTCTGTCCAAATTTTCAAGTGGACAGGGTTACCCGCAGGGTTGCAAATGGTAAGTATACAAATTTTGGTTCGGATCGGTGAAACGGTGTAAATGTTCGCCAAAGGGCCTAAATGCAGGAAATGGGGTGGTCTGTCCGAAATTTTAAGTGGATAGTGTTATTCACAGGGTTACATAGGGTAAGTATACAAAATTTGGTTGAGATCGGTGAAACGGTTTAGATTTGGGCCAAAGGGTCTAAATGCAGGGAATGGGGTGGTCTGTCGGAAATTTCAAGTGGACAGGGTTACCCGCAGGGTTCCGAAGGGTAAGTATACAAATTTTGGTTCAGATCGGTGAAACGGTGTGGATTTGTATACATAACAGACAAACAGACAGACAGACAGACAAACATTGAGCTTTGGACGTCGCAGTGCTGATGACAGCAACTCCATGAAGTGAAACATGTCAGATGTCTCTCCTCCAGTGTTAAAAGTAGTCTGGGAGTTTCTACAGGAATAAAATGGTAGGCTACAAGTAAAATGAACCTTTCTGCAAATGCACAAATTTCGAAACACTATTTTTCGTTAAGTTAATGATAAGTGCATTTAATAATTTTTTCCTATAAAGTTAGGCCTATCAGTGTTAATTTTATGTATTTTTTGCAATATAGACTTTACTGTTTATATTGCTGTACTGTATTTTCAGATGCTATCTTTGTGTGATTTTCAGACCAATCTATTGTGACTTATGACACATTTACTGTTAATGTTTCCTCTTATACGGATGCTAATTATATGTCAGTAACAAACAAACAAACATTAATTTAGTTCCCCACTTCACTCATTTAATTTTATTTATCTATACAGCCTAAATAATAATTCACACATATACATTTTTAAGTGAATAATAAAATTTATTACTTTTGCATGATGCAATTCTGAGTGAATAGAACAATTTCCTGCACATCACTTTACGTTGTAAGGGAGGGGTATGCATTTTTGAAGTTGAGGTATGTCAGGGAAATATCTTCGGATAGCATACCGCCTCTGTTTTTTTCCCACTTCCTTCACTGTCTACATAATATAAAAATACAACTTGGCGAGCATCTGAAATATTTAGTCAGTTCTCAATATCTACGAATCTATTTCAGCAATCAAACTGACATTTAGTACGTTGATAGTGGCAATTTATAGGGGATATATGAAAATAGGCTTCAGTACTTGTTTTTTTAGTTGAAAAACGCCGATATGACTATCCCAACAACAAAAATACTTTTCTTCCCCCAAAATAATCTATGTCCATAAATTATTAGCCCTTATGGTGTCACGGCGCCGATACATCGGACGAGATAGCTTCTGCTAAAAATGTCACTGGACGATCTATCAGCCCGAGTTTTCTAATTTGTTTTGTGTAATTTCCAGTCACGCAGCGCTTAAACTGTTGTAACAAAGACAACGCGAGAACCATTCTTTCTCCGATTATATCGATAAATTTAAGTTCCGTGAGTTACTGGATTCATAATAGGTTTTCTTTGAAAATGCTGCAGTCAGCTTTCTTCCCGCGTGTGTTATCTTTCGAAGTCATGAAAGTTTATGATCTTGTTTGGAGCTAATTAAGATGCGTAGTGATAAATATGGCTTGCTGTTTCAACGAAATGGATATAAATAAGGTTTTAAGGCTGTGAGAAGTCTGTGAGAGTGACGCTTCTACTGATGACGACGACTTCGATTTTACTGACGACAATCCACCTAATGCCGGAGGACTGTATACGCATATCTTTGTAGAAATTGATGGTACTCGAAAAGTATTTCATAGAATTACTCTAAACTTGGAATATGTGTACACAATTCAATAACAATTAACATATATATCACAAAAATACTATATTGATTGTGTAGCCTGTCAAATATATATTTAAATTTCCTTTTTTATTTTAGAAATATTTTTCAAGATTACTTTATTACACAAATGAAGCAAAGCATTAATTAGCTTCTCAAACGTTAACAAAATGTTTACTTGGTAGAGAATAAGTATCAACACACTATGTTGAAACATATTGGTGGGGAAATTTCACTAAATGTGGCTTGTCAATGTTAGCATAATTACTCAATAATTGCTTAGCATCAAAAGGGACAACTTGTCTCTCAGAAAATCTTAACTTTATTGATGCGAAACAATTCATTAATGTCCCTTCTGAATACAGTATGCTGCGAACGTATTATATGAAGAAGGCTTTCACCACAAAGAGTTAACATGTGTACCTTGAATGACCATTTGATAGCAAATTTGGCTTCGCAAAAGCTACATTCGTATGGTTCCTCATGGCTATGGGTTCTGACGTGTGCCTTAAAAGGTTTTCTCTTATCAAATTTGGCATTTGCAGCTACGCGTCTGCACATGTGATTTCAAATTCCTCCCTTCAAATATCCCTTTCATGCAAATTTGGCTTAGCATATGCTTCTCACCGCTATGGGTTAACATGTGTATCTTCAAATGTCCCAGCAAATTAAGCTTCGAATGGCTTCCTGCCATTATGTTTGACATGCGTATCTTCAAATAGTCTCTCCGAGCAATTTGGCTACGCAAATGCTACTTGAGTATGGCTTCTCACCGCTCGTAGTTAAGAAGAGTGTCATCTAATCCACCTTCGGACAAAGGTTGGTTTCACATGTGCTACCCGAATATGCTATGTTTATCATACAGTTCAAATCCTTCCGAGCAAAATCGGCTTTTCATTTGCTATATAATATAAGCTCATTGTCACTATGGATTGACATGTGCCTCCTTAGAACCTCTTAACGGACAAAATTGGCCTCGTATGTGCTAAACGGGAGTGTCATTTTACCATTATGGGTTATAATTGGTGCTTTCAAAACCTCTTAGGCTTCCCATGTGATGCACGAGTGAGACGTCCTACTAGTAATGTGTGCAACGGAAGCGTGGAGTGGAGAATGACTATCTATTTGACCCCGAGCACTGGAACTGTTTCGCATGAAGCCTCTTAACTCCACACTGTCATGTGGAGGGAATTTCAGTATGCGATGTGTAAAAATCACGCATGTTAAATTATTGAAGGGCCTATGTTTTTAAAATACAATGTTAATAATCAGAGTGTATGATGGAAATCAAACCGAGCCATAAATCTGTGCTCGATAAATTGCGAAAGGAAAAAAGGCGGACTATAGTTGGAAGAAGTTAATTCTGTGAGAAGAATTGTCTTATACCGAGCATATTCCGACTGTGAACACAGTTCGAAAGTTGAAAATAAGTCCATATAATAACTTGTGAACATATAGTAAGTAATCCAAATACGAAGTGTAGTGGAAATGAAGTAATTGTGTTTTAATTGCTTATTTTGGCGAGTTTGCAAAGATATTATGGACATAGATTGTTCATACCAGTATAAAAGGAACTAATTCCATTGAAGTTAACGTGGGGCGGAAGGACCATCATGCCGCTCACCAAGGAGACTGTTACGGATGAGCAGTGTACTATTTGTTCAAAGACCGTTACCAGTAATGATGATGAAATTGAATGTGAGGGCTGTCACAAATGGCAGCGTTTTATCTGTACCGACATGACCAAAGGTAAATTAGACATAGCTAGAAGGGAGAACTGCAAACTGACGTGGCTATGTATTGAATGTAAACCAAAGTTACCAAATATAACTAGTAGAGAACAGAATGTCCTGGAAAAGGTATCAGACAAAAATTCAGTCTACGCTAGAAGACATGAAGATCTGCCTTCTCAATAATATAGGTACAGAAATCCACGTGGCAATTTGTAAAGAACTAGAGGTAATCTCCAGAACTACATTAATGAAACCTAGAGCGCCTCCTCCGCCCGAGATTAAAAATGATACCTCCACTAGTAATGACAAGGTAATGTGCAAACAAACAGCTCGTGGAAGTAAGGAGAAGGTTCATAGAGGAAACATACAAGTGTTCGAAGTCAGCAACGGAAGACAAGAATCATCTCGGGAAAAAAGACCTTCAGAAGAACAACCAAAGCTGATTATTGATCGGGAGACCACTTTGTAAATCGGATATTCTACATTAAAACCTCGGAGAATGCACAGAAAAGACAGAGCAGCTTCGATGACGATGCATTTGCCTCACTTTAGCCGGGAGCCGATATCTTCCTTCGGTATTAATTCACAAACTGAAGATAACAATACAGTTGTAGGTGCTTTTGAAATCGAAGATTCCACATTAAAACCTCGGAGAATGTACAGAAAAGATGGAGCTGCTTCGACGACGATGACGTTGCCTCACTTTAGCCGGGAACCAATATTTACTTTTGGTATGAATTCACAAACTGATAACAATACAGCTTTAGGTACTTTGGAAATCGAAGATTCCACACTAATACATCAGAGAATATTCAGAAGAGATGGAGCTGCTTCGACAACGATGCCGTTGTCTCACTTTAGCCGGGAGCCAATATCTTCCCTTGGTATCAATTCACGTTCTGAAGATAACAATACAGCACGGACTGAGGTCGTAAAAAGAAAGCGCAGGCCTAATATCCCACTTGTTCAGACACCAACAATTATCGGAACAAAGAGAAATCCATTTGAAGATAAAACCGAGATCTACGATAACGAAATAAGAGCTGTCTCGCATAGAGCATGGTTGTACATTGGCCATCTAGAATCAAACAACAACTTCAGAAAAGCTAATGGCACACCTAATGTCTCTGAAATTAACGAAGATTTTGGAATGTGAACAACATCAAACAAGAGTAGATCTTAAATCCTTCGTCTGGCTGCGTGGCTCAGGGGTAACGTTCTCGCTTACTGAGCCCAAGGTTGCAGGTTCAAAACCTGGCGCAGTCAGCTGGCATTTGAGGGTGCGCAAATGCGAGGGAGCCGTGTCAGTACATTTACTGGCACGTTAAAGATCCCCTTTGGGGCAAAATTCCGGCACCCCGGCGTCTCTAAAAGCAAGTGTAGTTAAAAGGGACGTAAAACCAATAACAATAACATTATTACTATTAACTTAAATCCTTCAAAGTTTGCATACCACTCCGTGATCTTCACAAGGTAACTGTCCCGAAACTTTGACCAGAAGGGAGTCTAGTTCGACGTTATTATCTTTTTCGACAGCACAGGCATGGAGCTAAGTTTGAGGATTAACTTCCTCCTCTGGAATGTAGAAGGGCTAAAAGGCACTCTAGGATTAGCTCCGACAAACCTCATAGATGATCAGGATATTTTAATTATGACTGAAACTCTTGCTACACATATAGTTGACATTCGGGGATTTTATTCGGAACAGGAACTGGCCACACAAGGACAAAAAGGAAGACCTTCTTGAGGTATAGCTTGCTACTTTTAACCATCCGTTGGAAAGTTATCATCTATTTACAAAGATGAGGATATTGTCATAATCAAATCACAGAGATTAACTATTATAGGCCTATACATTGAACCGCTAACACCTATTGAAGATATCCTAGCTAAAATTATGATAGCCTTAGCAAAGACAGATCCTGGTAGTAATATAATATTAGCCGGAGATCTAAATTGCCGTTTGGATAATGATGATTATAGATGCAAGGAGCTACTTCAGGCGATGGTAGAAGAAGTGTTTACGCTAATTAATAAGAAAACTGACAAGAAATACTTAGCTCACAATGGTAGCAGTGCAATTGATTTAATATTCTTTAAAGGAGCCGGCCTTAAATTAGTGAAACACAAAGTATGCTATTCGTCTGCTGAAACGCCAATCAAGAAGCACTGCCCCGTCTTGGCAAGTTTTGATTTAACAGGTCAAGCTCATTCAAAGTTAGAACTACATCGTTCCTTTTCCCGAAAGTTGGATGATAACGTACTCTAAAAAAAGCATAGAATTAATGACTTAGACAATATGATACGGCGAAACGAACTGATTTTTTGCAGCTTCTGCATTGGAGGACATCATTCAGTCCGCAATCATCCCAATTGCGAGAAGACGATCACAAAAATGGTTCAATCAGGCATGTTATCTAGAAGGAAAACGAGTCCTGCAAGCTCTTCACATAGCAAGATCAAGCAACAATCGAGAAGATTTTGCAAAGTACAGTTAAATGAAGAGAAAATATAAAGACCTACTTAAAGAAGCAAAAAAGCATTATGTTGTACTTGAAGCATGTTAGATGGTGGATGAAGCCAGGAAAGATGCTTACATAGCCTTATGATCTTGGAAATTGCAAATGGGAGGAAAGATAGATATGGAAACCTGGGAGGAGCATTTCAGTGATGTACTGAACCAACGAAGAACCACAACAGCATATCCAGTAAAAGATGTTAATGTAACCTACAATAGTATCAGCAAGTTCTCATCTGAAGAAGTTCATGACATACTATTGAGTCTGAAAGATAAGAAAGCTGCAGGACCTGATGGCATTTTCAGTGAGCACCTTAAAGCATCCGCTGATACGTTACTTCCGGTTTTCACAAACCTCATGAATCTGTGCTTACGATTCGGAGACTTCCCAACTGCGTGGAAAACGTCCACATTAAAGGTGATCTACAAAGGGAAGGTGATCCGCATGACCCTAACTATTATAGGGGGATTGCCTTGGAAAACACTTTATTGAAATTACTTTCGAAGTTAGTAACTAAAAGACTCAACGTTGAAATTGAGAGCAAATTACCAGATGAACAGTTTGATTTCAGAAGAGGAAGAAACACAATCCAAGCAATAAGGAACCTTTTGGATGACATTAAAAATGTACTTAAATTGCCTCAGGAAAAGTTTCATGCTGTATTCATCGACTTTACAAAAGCTTTCGATAGACTTAACAGGAACATCATCTCTTCAAAACTTGAGTCGTTAGTGGAAGAAATCACAGTGTTCACTGCTCTGGTCCATAACATGTTGAGGATCAACACAGTCAGAATCTCAGACAATGTGAAGACTTCTAACAAGATAGTCCAAACCAATGGCGTATTGCAAGGTGACCCCCTCAGCCTATTATTATTTTATGATGCCACTAATGATGTTGTACGGATAATTAGAGAAGAATCAACGGAAGTACGGATATATTTATACGCTGATGATATGGTTTCAGGGTCGCATGACATCAATGAAACAAGCGGCAGTAACTGCACTGGAAAAATGGCCAATGCTAATGAGCTGGAAGTGAATGCCGAAAAAACTGAACATATGATATTTAGGAAGGGTGGACAACTATCCCCACATGATAGAGTACTTTTCAAATCAGAGCCACTACACATCGTAAATAGCTTCAAATACCTTCGCCTTATCTTTCAGACAGGGAATAAATCTTTCCGACTGCACACAACATCCAGAGCAGTAGCATCTACGAAAGCTATATACGACATAAAGTTCATAAATAGACTATCTCTCAAGTCTGCCATGGCATTATTTCATGCACAAATAATACCTATTCTTGCTTACGAAATAGATATTACATGGGCTAAACTAACTAGGAGTGACCTCTTCACTTTGGAAAAAGTCAAAGCAAGATTTTTAAAGGTCACCATTGGTGTATCTCGATATACACAATCAAGGCTAGTAAATGAGCTTGCTGGGGAACCTTTCCTCATAGAAGATTTGAGTTTCAAGTTTGCTCTCCCTTCTACGGATGGCTGGCAGAAAATGTTGGAAGGGAAAATAAATGAAAGAACATCTGACTACAGTTCTACTCGACTAAAGCTATGATGAACAGGACATGGTCAGATGCGAAACAGGATCTTCGCCACTTCGTCAACTCCATGGCCATGCATGGCTATCACCATAAAGTTAGCAAGTTCAAGTCCTATCACGAGCCTTCTGCAGATTGTGCTTGTCAGCTGTGTGATCAGTATTGTGAACGGTACCATGTTCAAAAATGCACACAGCGACCATGCTCAATTATTAATTATTGCACAATATGAATATTTGTTTGTAAAAGTGCACAATTTGTGTTTAATAAAATTATTATAAATTGCGATTGAAAATAAATACACATGAGGAACAAAAAGAAGTTATTTATTTATTGACGTTTCCTATTTATTTTGTACATTTATATCCAAATAAATAGAGAATTACAGCAAGGCATCGCAGCTCTATGGGTTAACACGTGTGTCTTAAATCGGCTCTATATAGAATTTGGCTTCGCAGCTACTCCCCACTATGTGTAAACATGACGTGTCTCTTCAAATGGCTGATCTTGTAAAACTTGGATTCGCATTTGCTACACGAGTATGGCGTCACCCCAGTATGGGTTAACATGTGTGCCTTCCAAGTGCCCTTTAGGAAAAACTTAGCATCGCATGTACTACATGAATGTGGCTTTTGGCCACTATGGGTTAACATGCGAGATTTCAAAATGCCCTTCAGGGAAAACTTGGCTTCGCATGTGCTGCATGTGTATGGTCTCTCACCACTATGAGTTAACATGTGCGTCTCCATATGGTTCTTACGAACACATTTGAATTCGCAACTGCTACAAGAGTACGGCCTTTCACCACTATGGGTAAACATGTGTGTTTTCAAACTCAACTTCCAAAAGAACTTTGCATCGCATGTGCTACATACGTATGGCCTCGCCACTATGAGATAGCATGTGTCTCTCCAAACCCCCTTTCTGATTAAATTTGGCTTCGCATGTATTACATGAGTATGGCTTTTCACCACTGTGACTTACCATGTGTGCCTTCAAATTACCTTTCTTAGAATATTTGGCTTCGCACTTGCTACACGGATATGGCTTATTATCACTATGGGTAAACTTGTGTGTCTTCAAAGAATCTTTCCGAGAAGATTTGGCTTTGCATGTCCTACATGAGTATGGTTCTTGATCACTATGGGATAACATGTGTCTTTTCAACGAGCCAGACGAAAGAAACTTGGAATCACACATTCTACAAGAATAAGGCTTCTCGCCACTATGAGTTAACGTGTGTGTCTTCAAAGCCTCTTTCCGATAAAACTTGGCTTTGCATGTGCTACATGAGTACGGCATTTCACCACTATGGATTAGCATGTGTCTCGTTAAGGTGCTAGACCAAAGAAATTTGGAGTCACATATTCTATACGTATAAGGCTCCTCGCCACTATGGATGGGCCGGTTCGTTTTCACATGTTGTTTGATTGTACATTTTCTTCCAGAAACAGTGCTAGTATTAAGTCCTCCTGTATTACAAAATACGCTTATATTCCCTACAGCAAGATTCGAAGTATCAGGACATATCAGCCTGAAATCATTGATAATAATATATTGTAGTGCGCCCTTAAGTATGAGGAATTATATGAGAATGCTGAATAAAACTTTTGAGATCCAGAGATCTAACCTAAGAAATGAAAACTGGAATAACTTTCGTTAATATCACTACATGAAAAACAGTCCTTATCGAGTACCTGGAACTAATTTCGTTTCTAATCTTCATTGCTATGGTTATTATATAGTCTGAATAGTTTAAAATTACTTATATATTATGCAAACAAAATGGTGTGTCATGTCGGAGTATTTGGTGTCATAGATTTTCTTGAAAATATGAGATCCGTATCAATATCGAAAGACCAGAGTATACCAGGAAAGGGGTAAATATTTCCACAGACACATGTTGTTTGGCAAAAATCAACTTGGTCCTTGATCTCTTTTTGCTGCAACGTATAGAAAATGTCGAATCTCATATGCCACGATGAACACCATAACAGTACAGCCATTAAAGGATCTATTGGTATTTTGAGAGATGACATATTCGAAAATTATGTGTATTTTAAGGCTAAATAGTTATTTCAATTATTTCTGTTTAGATGCAGTTTGCCCACTCTTCAGCTGTTTTATTCTAATTTATATGTGCAAGATACACTTCATAGTTCATTACTCGTATTTTGTTAACCTTCAAATATTTCTCCTTTCACCTTATTACGACTGATAAGCTTTGTATATTAGCAGCATTGTAAAATAAGGAAGCATAACCAAGAAATAGTATTGAAATTATTGAATGGATTCGGAAATTGTGTGCTGATTCATACTGCCTGCGCGAATGTTCAATTTATTTTTACACCAAATTGTGTCACTTTAACAACATGGCTATACGAGGATGTAATGACTTTATGATAGAAACCGGGTAACTGAAATCTAGGTGTCTTAGAAAGTGCGAGCACGTACAGGTGACAGAATAATCCACAGTATATTCCCTAGAGAATAACCATTCTGGCTTATGGATTATGGTGGGAATTTTTGGATATGCAAATCATGTGATTTCGAAACCATATGGGCTATTATGGTTCACTGTTGAATACTTCGTGGATGAATGGTTACCACTATTTACGGCTACATGAATTGTGTGGATATGAGTGATTAGCTTTAAACCCAAGATAATATCAGATACTATATATCGGTGGCTTGTAATAATGTACAGAAATTGGTAACTCTTTAAGTTAACCCCACCTCATAGCGCACAATTATACAATTTTCGGCTCACAAATATGTGACTCCCGTCTAACCTCGTAATGTAGCTGGGAACATTAAACAATTTTCCACCCAACGATCGAATATCTCAACCTGTACTTAGAGGTGAACAAATTCACAGTTTGTACACTGTTATTTTATATAAATAATCGATATATCACATTCAATGTTTCAGAATAACTGCTCTAAGTATCTCAGATGTTTGTCAAACCTGACACAATATTCAGTAAGTTATGAAAGACAATAAGAGATTTCACTTCATGCACAAATGAATGCACTTGCTTAAGTGAATGCGTATATTATCGTGAAAATTTGAGGTCAGCTTTCGCACAGGCGGTGTGAGTGACATGAATACATTGTTGCTTTTCTTTGTATCATCAGTATTAGGACTGGTTTAATGCTGACCTTTACGTCACTCATTCTTGAGGTAATCGTTCAATCTCCACAGAACTTCACCCCCACCCCCCTACATCCGAAGCAATCCGTTCAAAAGATTCTGATCTTGATTATCCCCTAGAGTTCTTGTCCTCGACCATCCTTCCATAGCAACTGTAAGTTTGCAATTCCTGTTGCCTTAGTATGTGCCATCTCTTCTATTTATAACTACTACTCGCCATATTCATGAACTCTCCCCCACGAGTTCTAATACCCTTCATTTAGTACTGTACCCTTATATATGGATGATCCACCAAAATTCAAGGATGAAAAAAAAAAATAATGGATTGTAGCATCTTGAAGTCCCGGCTAAAAACAACACAGTGTTACTTGGCGAGAATATTCAGAAGAAGTAACAAGAATTTATCAAACAGAATGTGCTATAGTAACTAACTACAGAACAGTACGGTTTTCTATCTACTCAGGAAAGACGAGAATCTACGAAAATCTCGGGCGTAAAGATGCGGATCAGGTCCCTCGGGAACTTCCAGCCTACAGCACATACCACTACAATTTAACTACAAAGACAATGCCAAATTTCTATAAAAGATCAGGGAATCGTAAAAACGTGCCTGTCATATTTATTGACATTAACATATACAGTTTCCTAACACTAGCATTCATTATATGCATTATTAATGTTCAATCAGATCAAATGACTAAATGTCATTACTTTGTTACATTAAATACATGTTTGTTTCTTCTAGAAACCGTTAAAACTATTTTTAAACGCTTTCATAAGTTCAAATCAAATAATGAAATATATCGCAGCAAACAATTGCCGTTCCCTAGGCAACGGGAGTTTTATAACAAGATAAAATGTCATAAAGTTCAAAAATATCCCCAAAAATAAAATGAATTTAGCCCTGACGTAGATCTCCGTCATTTCAAAAATTATTCATTACTCTATACAATTTATCTCCCGTCTCCCATCACTTAAATCCTTCTCATAGAAGCGATACAAATTCTCTACTCATATTTGAACTACAAATTAAACATTTTAATACGCATAAATATAACTATTAACCTTTCTTTAAATTCTAAATATTATTTATACACAACACAAATATTAACGCTGTAGTTCAGCAACTACTCAATTTAAAATAAAATATATCCAACGGGCAAACTGCCTTCTTTACAGACAATATAGACATAAATTGTCTTCCTATTACTTTACTACTTTTCAACGGACTTTAGAAAATTATCATTCACCATACTATGTCTTATTCGTGAAACTGTTACAATTCGGGATTCTATAATCCATACAATTAAGTAAAGACATAGTTCATAGACCTCCTACAACTGGTCTGTCATCAAAATAAAAATACTTAATAAAATATAATCTTCCAATTCGTTGAATAATTACCGTAAATTCAATATCTGATTAAGAACCATTTAAATAGAGCTCAGTTTACTCTCAGTTTCAACAAATATCCATTGATCCCATAATTTCTTTAAGATTCAACTTCATCTAGAATCCGCTGTCCTAATGCTTTCAAGGAGATTCAACTCTATGAGACTATTGCAGTAACTTCCAATATTAATAAACACCAACAATACTGCTTCATCATAAAATATCCTATTTCAACATCAAAATATGCGCAAGTCTGTCACTACAGACATTCCTTCAACAATTGACCAATGGCTTCACAATGCTCATTGTCATACAACAATTACCTCCGTCTGCTACGGGAATAAATAAATCTCTCTCATCGAGATGCTTCGCAGTTTCTTCCAAAAACATATTATTCTGAACTAACATCTCGTTAACAAATTATTTTCGTAGTCTCAAAACCCTTAATAAAAATATGTAATTAAAATTCTGGTTCTATCGATGAATTAATTTAACAGGTAATACGATAAAATACTAGTCTTATAATAACAATACTATTTCTTTTATATATCACTCACATTTCCATACAGCTTCCTATTAGCTGTGATATTTCCTTTAACTTCTTTCTTCAAAATCTTATTACTTCAACAATATGCTGTATTTCGTATTTACTAACTTCACATTATATTTTTTACAAATTCTTTCTTTAATATATTTCTCATAAACTTTTATACTTAATGTTTGTAAGTCACCAAATATTTATAACCAAATCTGTCTATAAGTTATCAGATCGTGACTTTACATGGATCTCTACATAAGATCTTTAAGAATCGCATTCTCTAACATTTACCTCTATATAACATTCTTGGAACAAATTTCCATTATTATCATCGTTGTCAAAGAACAATATCTTACAATTAAAAAACTGACAAAATGTGATCTAAACATACTTAAACTTGACCGTAAAAATATTCTGAACTAAACTGGAAAATCTCCTCAATCAAATTTCGAGAGTCGCAAAATTCCAAAAATTCAAATAAACATTCTAAATAGTCAAAATCGACGAAAATCGTGAATAAACATCCGCATGACGTAGGTATGAAAATATAATATCAAAAACTATAGCAATATTATGTAAACGTAGAAAAATGGCATTAATAAACAGTTGTCAGATATTCTCAATAGTTTCTACAATACTCTACAAGATGGGATATATCATTGGTCCTTAGACTACCTTGTGTTGCGTCATAGATGACTAAGAGTGGGCTTTCTTCGCTATCCTACAGAAACGGATTGTTTCTAATAGGGCGAGATTGTATGATGTCGTGTGGGCTTCTACGGTCTCCTACAGAAGTCTCCATGCGGTCAGGTACGGGATTCGAACTTCATCATCTTCGTGCGGCCGTCCTTTCTGCTGGTGAATCTTCTTGTGTGAGATGGGATACCGTTTCTCGCTTGATGGCACTGGGATCAACACTAGCCGCCCTCGATTGAGAATTCTTCTGTCTTCTTTCGCCAAAGTTCTGATATATGTTTTCGTCATTTTAGTTGGTGAAATGACATTGTAGATGTAGAATATATTACATGGGAGAGACGAGATGTTAACCTCCCCCACGAGATTGATGTTATGTCATTTCGAATACTCTCGTTGTCGTCATAGTTCTGTTCCCATTAATATCTTAGATGGTCATTATAACTCCTGTAGATTCAGTCGTATATTCCTCCCTCAACTTCAGTAATTTCGATACGGTTAAAAATGTAGATTAATTTCAATAAACCTATAAATATCGCTTATGTCGACTTGATATATATTTGTACAAACAAAGTGCCTTCGTTCGTTTATATCTTCTTCAGAAATATCGTAATCTCTATCAGCTTTGTTATATTGTTGAGTATTTCGTTGAGAAGACCTTCTCTCATGAAGTTGTAAATATAAAGAGCCTCGATTCTTCTCTCTCATCCCCCTCGTCAATGCTCATGTAAGCGTCTTTTTCAGAACATGGATCTGATTGGTTGCTTATTATCGAAGATAGTAATAATCCTTAATTAAACAAATAAGTAGCCGCAATGTTAATAAATTGTTCTTATTTATTATTTAATATCTTCCATGATATTACGATATGTTAAAATCATGCTAGAAATTAGCTATGCTCATTACATTGTTTTCTCTTATCTAAGTAAGGTCGCTTCTCATTGGCTTTGCGCAACGCGTATTGCTCGAGTCTTCCCCTACCATGCTCGAGACACACTTACAGCGCGTGCGAGAATCGCCTCGGGAGTTCTCGATTATCTCCGTGCAACATAGTTCCTTTCTGCTAAGAACTGTGCTGTCTAGTGCCAAGTCTCCCACGTGAATGCTAATTTTCTCATTGGTCTGCTCGGTTAACTAGCTAACACGGCGAGGTACAAACCTGTTCTGTGGCTTGTTTCCACAGTCGCTATATTTTATCATGGGACAGTTTAGAAAACTTTTGAAGAGATGAATATTTCCAAGCTCATATACATATAAGAGCACAATCCTCAATCAACTTCCATTGCAAAGCGTGATACAATGCTTTTGAAATGCATTCTTCAGATCTAAACTATACTCTTTATTCAATCCTTTTAAAATAGCGTTTTAAATTCTTTGCGTTGCAATTCATGCCAAGTTCCCAGTGCTTCCTTGATATTCCCTACATTATTCAAAATACTGATGATTTCTCTGTTTCCTCCATTTCTATGATTCTATACAACACTCTAGAAAGTTTTCACTGCCGCTTGACGTAACTTTCCCAATTTATATCCAACATTCCTCCCGTGCTATCCTGTATATATGCCTATGTTGCTTATTCTGGAGACTTTAGACACTAATCCATCGGCAAACAGAACTCACTTTCTACAATTTAGGTCTAACTATGCTTAATTCAGAGCAGATCAGTTAGTGGTCTGTATCATCAAACAAGCCCCTGAATACCCTACAATTCCTTATCAATTTACTAAATTCAAATTCAGTAATGATATAATCTATTATTGATCCGGTTCCTCTACCGTCCCATGTGTATCTGTGAATCTCCTTATGCTTCGTGAATTAATTTCCTACAGGTAACCCCATGTTAGCCCAGGAGTCCAATATACATTTCGTTTCCCTACCCTGACCCCACTTAACCATTAACTTCTCACCCCCCACAGTTTTATTTCATATCCTAGCATTGAAAATCCCCATCATTACTACACTATCTTTGAAATTTAATGTTTTTCAGTCGGTCAACATGATTGTACCCAGCTGCAATGGGCCTCCATTGTTTATTAATCTCACTGGGGAGTGAGTGAGCAGTGCGCCGAAGAGGACATATAGGACTCAAGTGTCGTATAAACAATATTCCTCCATTTAAGTGCTGTGTATAATTTGTACATTACAACCACACAATAGCCACCAATTTAAATATAAACGGTTGAATTAGAACATAATTAACAAAATAGTAAAGACATAATTTCTGAATCTGGTCACAATAATAATTCAATGGAACACATGTTAACATATTTAAAATACATCGACTTTAACGCAACTACCACAGTAGAGAACAATAACACCTGTAAATAAGATTGACGCGTTACACAAGATATACGAACTTATGTAATCTGAGCACTGTATATATATTTGTGTATAAGTGTAATTCATGAACATCGTAATTAATTAAGCCTAAGTGAGCAGGACCTGAGGATGAGCGCTTGACGCTCGAAACATGTCATCCAATTAAGTAGGTATTTGTACATAAAGCGTGTTAGTGTGTAAATACTTGTTTTCCGCCTAATGTAATTGGGCACAATTGGTGTTGACCGACTGAAAAGCTTTCTTTAATAGAATTAGGCAGCACCTCTATCACTACAATATATCTTTGTAATATAAAAACCATCACTAATTTGAGATATGCTATTCTGAGTTCAAAGAACAAATGTCAGTTCTTGGAAATGTAACTGGTTAACTATTTCAGGTGGGTGCACGTGAATGATTAATAAATATCTCCAAAAGCAATTTAAGTAGTGTGATCATTTTGATACACAGCGCCCGATCGCGCCCCGCACATACCACACTCAACGGAAGGTTAATGATGCGTACCCAACACCATCTCATGATCGTTTTCACAGAAAACACTCTGATAGTGTTTGTTATCTTGAAAGCAAAAATTAGGAACTGGAATATTGCAAATAAACTCTGCAGCTTTAAATAAGATATGATTGCCTCACAAAACACATAAATCCTGCCTGAATCAAAGATAATCGCCTTTGATAAGTTTGCTACATGTAACATCACGGGTAAGGGGGAAGCAGTTGGCATTCAGGGTTTTGGGTTAGTCAACAAACGACGCTATAGGACTGAGAGCAAATACCCTCGATACAGGAACGCGATAGGGGAGGTTGTAAGTAGTGTCTTTCCTCATATCACAGATAAGTTCAGATCTGTGCTACAAGTAAGAGGGTTTTCTACACATGAGAAACAGTAACCATCACAAATATTGATATCGCGCCAGGAGATGGCAGTTGGGTTTGAACTGCAGGTGTCTTCCCGCACAGTGCGTATCGCGCATACCAAAAACATTAAGTCGGTCACTACTTGCTCCACTAACTCAGTGCATTCCTTCTTTCACTGGCTGCGTGTCGTCTTCTGCGATAACAACCATTAGTATGCGGGAAGCCGATATATTTAGGTTTGTAATTGGCGGGCTGCGCATGCGTACTGCATATGTACCCCGTCGCAGCGTGTTGAACTGCCATCTCCTGGCGCGATGACCATAGATTATGAGTGCAATCATTAACGTTCATATGGATATCATTAACCGAGTACCACAATATTCTTATATGCATCCAACAGTGACAACTCTGAATGAGTATGGATAGTTCTTGGGCTGCTAAATAAAATGTGAATATCAATATCAACTTTGAACATGCAATAACAAAATAAATATGTTCAATGACAGATATAAAAAGAGGATATCAGATTTTGCCAACAAACCTTAATCACATACATAAAACAAAAGGATGCTTTTCCTTAATATGTTGTCCACTTACTCATTTAGATGATGTCTACTTGCATCACTCTCTTCATCTTGTGTTTCTTCTTTTACATCCTAGCGACAAAAATGAATCATTAATTCCTTTACTATCGTCTTATGCTTCTACTCAATAAATAACAAATAATGTATCTTAACGGAACAGCTCACTGAAAGTAAGGATAGTTCAACTGTTAAACTGAGTGAGGATTCATTCGTATTCTCCACTACATTTTACTGGATTATACAAGTCATCCCTTCTTCTGAAACTTATGAAAGCCATCAGTCTTTTCCCGTGGCTCATGATCTCAAGATTAACGGTCACGTTAAACTACAAGCTTCTTCCCATCAGTCTTCATAGGTTAATTAAACCTAATTGTGGTAGAAAATGTGGAGAACAGTGCTTTAAAGGAAGTAATAGACTTAAGAATTCATGAAAGAACATTTAATTCGACATTTTCCAGCACTTAGCCTGTGAGTGTTGTTTACCTAACTGCTTCATTTCAACCACATATCATTAACAAGCGACTTTGCCCTCCAAGCTCAATGAACGCATAAATTATTCATACAGTATATGCCAATATTCTACAATATTCTTCATAAAACACTGGACTTTTTTAAGAAGACTATTAAGATGGGGTTCATGAGAACAGCTGGATATACACTATGGGATAGGAAAAGATCTGAGGTTATCCTTCAAGAACTAAAAGTAAAACTTATTATCAACACAATACAGATCAGCTTGGAAGGACCATGTACTACGTATGAAGACCGGGCGGATCTCCAGACGAATCCTCAAATACCAACCTAGAGGCAGAAGAGACGTAGGTCAACTTACGAAGAGATGGAACAAGACATTAACAGGCCACCTGGCGTAACAATTGATAGAAAGGGGAGGAAGAAGAAGAAGAAAAAGAAAGACTATTTAATTCTCAAAGAAATTAGAATAAGCCAGTTATGTGCCTCTGAAGAGAGAGTGTATTCTAGACTATGTAGCATACATATTGCCACTACATATTGCTACTAACTGCAAGCAGTAGGTCTACTGTATTCACATTATACATTAACAGTTATTGAAGTGACTGGGATAGAGAGAAATAGGATCCTTTTCTGAAAGTCAGCACCTTTTCATTTGTCCGAGTTGTCAACGAAGGTGAAATTTAATTCTACAAGACAACCTGAATGAATGTGTTCTCTTCTTAAGGCTAGCCTGGGTGGTGTTCGAACATGCTGGTTGGAATTTCTTGTTTCTGTCGGCAATCATGTCCAGGCTCCTGGAACTGCCATACATGATATATCACCGACTCATTCATGCACGTCGTTAACATTATTGTTCTGATACAAATGAAGGGCATAACTTTATGGTAGGAGAGTTCTAGTTACAAAACTGGAAAGAATCAAAGGACATGAGTCAGTTGTCCATTCTTTCAGCAGCATTGCTCTTAGAGGTAACAATACAAAACATTGCTTGGAGCGTTGACAATTATTATAATAGCTCCACCCCGCTGATTCCATGAGACACCTTGGTGTATTTCTTGGAATACACGTTTAGTTAGAGTTAGCAGTCGCTGCTCTTTGGTTTTCTCTTTCCATTAGTTTCTTTTATTTCCCGACGTAGACACCAACAGAGACCCTTTCTGTAATCCCGTTTCTTTCAATATGTTCTTTTTTTTGTGAAAGTTTGTTTCAGTTGTGCGTTTTTCGCTAATTCCATCGGGATTCCACGCGGTAACCTATCGAAGCTTTGAACTTCAGCAATTTCAATGATGTTTCCAATCCACTCAAGCAGATGTCGTCGTTATCGTTATCTGCGATCAACTTGAAGACTCTATTCTATGAAGCTAATTGTATTATGTAGAGTGTTTTATTTTTACAATGTTACGTAATCTGTTCTTCCTTTGTCTCTCCCCCCCCCCCCCCCTCCCCTACGTCTTCTAGCTATCTGTGTGTTCAAATTTCTCGACTCACTTCCAGTCTAGTCGGCTATGTGAAAAGTTCAGTTCTATGAAGGTGGATCATCTCCTTTTTCATGAGGTGATTCAAACAGACGCCATATCTAAAATTTTGGTTTAACGGCTGCAAGAAGCATCCAACTTCAATCCATCATGGAAAGATAAGTAACTACCGACATTGATTTTAACCACTTTTTAAAGGTTTAAAAAAATGACTGCTTTTAAAGAAAGTAGTAGGCAGTGTTGGGATTTTCGCAAACTTTTGCAATAACTGCCACACGCGGGAACTGTCATGCTTAGCCAACTGGGCTCGCTACTAAAGTAATGAAATCTAGCATTTCTTGTACTGAATAAGGGAATACCTTCCCAGCAACGAGGGATTTATGTCAAATTCATAGCTGTCTAAAACTTAACTTGTCTGCCTTCGAGGGATTTCACTTGCTTCAAACCCCATAATAATAAAAATATTGTAGTTTCAACCACCGTGTGGTCATCATCAGCAATGTTAACAAGCTGTTGGAAGAAAATTATTAAAGAAGAAAATTGCAGTTAATTGAAACTATGTTGTAATTATGAGATGCTCTTCAAAAATATTGCAATAAAATCAAAAACAGATGTATTAAAAATTATTTAAGCAACAACATATTTAACCGAAAACTAAAAATTATCTTGTAAATAAAAGTGCTCTGTTGCTCTCAAGATTTAAAAAAGAGAATTTGTAATTATTAAAACGAAAAGGAGTATTAATTATAAGTCAAAACAAATATAATGTTCTTCTAATATGTACGCTTCTTGAGATCTTCTGAGTGTTGAATATATTACTATATTGTTTGGTTATATAGCAATGTAAATTATCTGTTTTCGTACTGGAACATTTTAAGAGCATCTAAAAATTACAACATAATTCATATGTTTCTTAGGAGATAACTTATAATTTTCGTTGATAACTCTTTTATGAAGGCGCACAAGATACCATACCATTATTGCAACACGTACAAAAAAGTAATCTTCCAACATAAAAAGAAGCAGGGTATATTTAAGGTTGTACATATAAAAGTTGCCAAGTAAGATTTTCAAATGTAATGTGTGTAAGGCAGATTGGGCATTCAAGTGATATTGCAATACAATACATGTCAAGAAGCACACCCAATGCAAAGGTAGAAGAAGAACATTTATAATGGTATTTACCTTGTAATTAATATCCCTTTTAGTTTAAAAATAACTAATTTATTTCTAAATATTGGGAGTAACACAGCACTTTTATTTAGAGGGTACTTTATACTTTTTGGTGAAATAACATTCTAACAGATCTGTTTTCCATGCAATTGGATATTTTAAGAGCATCTCTAGATAGAAAGATAGTTTCAATTACTCGCAAGTTTATTATTCAATAGTCATCTTCCGACAACTTGTTAGTTTACTGATGATGACCTCACTGTGGTTGAAACTAGTCCTAGTACATTAAATCTTCTTCTACGCGATCAGGCCCAGTGGACCGCGCGCTGCTACGAGTTTCCTTCTCCATCGTCTCCTATGCATTGCTGCCATCCGCCAACTGTCTACGCGTATCGCTGCCTGTTGCAGATCTTCATGGAGTCCATCACTCCACCGCTTCCTTGGTCTCCCTGGTGGGCTTCTTCCTGTGGGGATGAAATCCAGTAGCTTCCGTGGCCATCGGTGGTCTTCCATCCGGGCTACATGTCCAGCCCACTGCAGTCTTCTGGTTTTGATGGTTCCAGCTATGTTGGCATCATGGTACAGGTCTTCTACTTCATGATTGTGTCTAGTCCTCCATTCACCCGTGTGTACATCCCTCACCGGTACGAAGATCTTCCGAAGAACTTTTCTCTCAAAAACGAGTAGTTTATGAAAGTCCTGTTTTCGGATACTCCATGTCTCACATCCATATAGTTCAACTGGTTTGATCAGAGTTTCATACAGATGAATTTTGAACTGTCTGGAGAGACTTCTGGACCGAAGAAACTGTGTTAAGCTGTAGAGAGTTCGGTTTCCTGCTTGGATCCTGGCGTTGATTTCTGCCTCACATGAAGAGTTCTCCGTGAAAAGCGATTCTAGGTACTTAAATTCATGGACCCTCTTGTAGGACTGGTCCCCTACCCAGAGTGACTGTAGTTGCCCAAAAACGTGGCCTTGCCCCCGAGTCATATTGAGGTACTCCGTCTTGGTTTCATTCACGATTAGCCCAAATTTGTTGGCAGCTGCCTTGAGTGCTCTGGTCATTTGCCTCATTTCTTCCTGAGAGCTGGAGAGTAAACTGATATCATCTGCGTAGGCAAGGTATGCTAGGTTCTTCCCTTCGACTTGGATTCCTTCAAAATTCTCTCGAAGGGTCTCACGTATGATCTTCTCCAAGGCAAAATTGAACAGTGTAGGAGATAAACCGTCTCCTTGCCAGAGACCCGTCAAAATTTCAAAATCCTCCGTCACTCGATTTCCCATTTTTATCTTACCGCGTGTTTCGCTCACGCAGATCGCTACCAAGTTGATGACTTTCTCGGCCATTTCAAACTCTCTTAGGCATCTGAGTAGGCTCTTTCGGTGTTTGCAATCATAGGCCTTCTTGAAATCTACGAATAACACGTGGAATTCTTTGCCATATTCACCCAGTTTTTCAGTAAGCTGTCGGAGAACGAAGATATTATCTACTGTGGAACGCCCCAGCCGAAAGCCTCCCTGGTAATCACCAAGCACTGATTCTGCCACTGGTTGAATTCTATCTATGAGGCAGTTGGACAAGATCTTGTAGCAGGGCGATTCCTCGATAGTTATCACATTTCAATTTGTCACCCTTCTTATAGATTGGACAAATCAGAGTTGTTTTCCATTCTGACGGTAGTTCTTCTTTGATCCAGATTGCTTGTATCAGCCTGTGCAGTTTTTCTGTTAGTTCCTCTCCTCCTTCCTGGATCATCTCGGTCTGTATTCCATCTTCACCCGGACTTTTATTCTTCTTGAGACGTTTGATCTGGATTTTTATCTCATCTAAAGTGGGTGGCGGATAATGCAAGTCGACTGTGGTTGGAGACTGGAATTCAAATACTATTTCACGGTCTTCGCAATTGAGAAGCTGGTTGAAATACTCCTTCCATCTCTTGGCGATATCATAATCGTTGGTCAGAATTTTGTCACTAGAATCTTTGACAAATAGCGGCTTCGGTGGCGTAGTTGGTAGCATGCTGAACTGCTATGCCCAAGATAGCGGGTTCAAACCCGGCCGAAGTCATCGGATTTTTTAAGAGCGTTAAAAATCCTTCAGTATGCCTTCCTTCGGAGGGGAAGTAAAGCCGGCGGTCCCATGTCATAGATTTATGGCATGTAAAAGATCCTTTCACAGACTAAACTTGTGTAAAGCAAAATCTGTTAGTTTAGATTTCGTCAGAACGCTCTATCAAAGTTCCAACGTTCACCACTAGGTATCATTGATATCTGGTGGCGAAAGTTGGAACTACTTGAAATTGAACGGAACTTGTAGTTCACCCTTTAGGGTGTCCGCTGGAAGCAGTTACATACTCAGGCGAGCCGAACATGTCCTCGGACACTCCCGGCACTAAAAGCCATACGATAAATAAATAAATAAATAAATAAATAAATAAATTTGACAAATTTCAGTCTCGACTGGTAACCTTTGCTAAAATACTTCACCTTTTGAAACATTTCCCTGGTATTGTTTCCTCTGAAGTCTGCTTCTGCCGCAACGATGATGTCCTTGACATATTTCCTCTTTGCCTTTCTCAGAGATGCTTGGGTAGCCCTTCGAACCTCCTCGAATCGTTCTTTACCCTGCGCCAGATCAGTCTCCTGCAGCCACTTATTCCTGGCTTCCTTTCGCTGTTCCAGAGCATCTGCACATTCCTTTCCAAACCAGATCTCCCTGCCTACTGTGTCTCCCTTGATCGTCTCCTTTGCTGTAGCAATCAGTGAGCTTTGAATCTTTTCCCAAATTTGTTCAGGGTCTTCGCTCACGTCCAGTTCACTGAGTGCTTCAAAGCGGTTGTTCAGTTGCAGCTGATATTCTGTCTTTATAGCTTCATCCTATAGTTTTTCAACACGGTATCTCTCAACCTTCTTTAGCTTAGCCCTGATCCCTCCTTTACACTGAACTTGTAAGTGGCCTCTGACCAGAACGTGGTCATTTCCACACTCTGCACCCCGTGCCATCTTAACATCGGACACCCATCTCTTGGTTTGTAGATCAATAGCGACATGGTCTATCTGATTTATTATTCTCCCATCTGGTGACATCCAGGTTCCCTTATGGATGTTCCTACGCTGGAAGTTTGTGCTGGAAATGAATAAGCCTGATGACGCAGCAAAGCTAATGAACCTTACACCATTATCATTGCTTACCTCATGTAGGCTGTGCCTTCCTACTGTAACTTGGAATACTTGTACTTTCCCAATTTTAACATTCATGTCTCCGATAAGGATCCTCAAGTGTCCATTTGGGACAGAATCCACTACTGCTTCTAGCTGCGCATAGAACTCATCTTTCACTCCCCTTTCACTTTCTTCCGTGGGAGCATAACAGTTCACAAAAGTCGCCTTGTGATGCTTTACGTTCACTGTTAACACAGAGATTCTGGGGTTGATAGACACAAACTCTGATACATTAGTGGCCAAGACCTTGCTCACACAAAAACCAGTACCCAACCTATGCCCTTGTTCACAGGCTCCATATAGGATACTCGAGTTCTCAATATCGATGCTGCCCGCATCCTCCCACCGGATTTCTTGCAGTGCAACTAGATCTAGTTTGTATTTATGGATTTCTTTGACCACACTGGTTGCAGCTCCTACCTTGTATAGACTCCTTACATTCCATGTTCCAAATCAAATACCATTTATTCGCCGTTGTTGTCGTCTAGTATTATCAATCATATTCCGAGGTTTACTTGTAGCGTTGAAAGCATTGTTACTATTTTTTACGAAGAAAGGGTGCTGGCCTCTCGTCCAACCTGTGGTGTTACCCTCACAGCTTACAGGGTTGCTGGCTTTTCTGTCAGGGTGGGCTCCCTTAGCCAACCTTTTATCTCACTAGTCATTAAAATAAATCTACTGAAAATAACTATCAAAAGGGATCATATAGACAAAAAAAAAGGCAGAATATAAAAGGTATGGATCACCAAACACTATATAGAAGTTCGTGCATTGAATCTTCAAGAAATGAAAATCAAAAATCTTGAGGTAATGTATTATCTTATAGCTAGAACTCCAGGATTCACTCGTTTATGTGTACGTAACCTTCAATATTCAAACGTTGATTGCGTTCTGGTAAGATCTATCACCATATAAAAGCGTAGGGTATATTTCGAAATTCATTGCAGTCACTATATAGGCGGCTTTGGGATTTCTAAGACGTGCCCCCGTTGAAGCAAGGAACTACAAAATATCCAATCAAGGCTATATAAACAACATGGCAGCTATATAGGATATCGAAACACAGTCCAAAATTGATGAAACCATTCCAAGAAGAAAGTACCTATCTAGAAGACAATATGCACTCGCACTGGGAAATCCTTAATAATTCATTAAATAACTAATAATAATAAATGTATTGACTACTGGTGTTTTTATTTAATACCATTTAGATTTCATTAAATGTTGTTAATAAGGACCATTTGTTTCAGATATAGTTAATTAATATCTATACATATTTAATATTCACTCATACATTTCTCTATAGAGCTGGCGGGCTGGCATCCAGCTGTAAATACTGTTGCCCCATAGGGACTCTTATCTACGCCTCCCCAACCCTCCAGAAACAGGAAAATAATAAGGATATAAATATATACACACACACAGCTTATTTAACTATAAGTAATGAGAAACATCAGTAATGAGGATTTCCCAATGATTACATACAGCCCATCCCGTGGTGTTGAGGGAGCGCGCCTGCCTCTCACCCGGAGGCCCCGGGTTCGATTCCCGGCTCCGTCAGGGATTTTAGAAGCTGACGTGAGGGCTCGAACGGGGTGCATTCAGCCTCGTGAGAACAATTGAGTAGCTGTCTGACAGTGAGGCAGCGCCCCGATCACGAACACCAAGATTAACGGCCGAGGGGACCCGTTGCGCTGATCACGCGTCAACCCAATAACTGCAGGCCAAATGGCTGGGCCGCGGTCGCTTGGTAGGCCTAGGCCCTTCGAGGTCTATAGTGTCAGGGGTAAAAATGATTAGATACAAATGGAACTAAGCTGATACATATCACCGGCAAGCATTAACGACTTCCATGTGTTCGTATCCCTTCTTTTCGTTATGTCTGGCCACAACTCCCAGCTTGAAGTAGACATAAACTCCCGCTGATCCTTATAACTAAATCTCAATGTCCTCGGCTTGGGCATAGCTACTTCAACTTCAAATACAACATTTGGCAAAAAACATATTTCCGTGGACATCTATGCATTCGCGACTTGCTATAAGGAAGAAAACAGCTTACGAGGTATTGCATGTCCTCTGTCGATATAGATTCATGTACTTACTATTAGATTCTTAATGTGGTTATAGAATAATCTCCTACTCTTATTTCATATCCGCAGGTATTTTATTACCTTCATGCTTACCACCAAGTGCATAAACTTAGAATATTCAAGATTAGGAAGGAGAGTGGTCACTGCATTCTGGCAATTTACTGGAGATAAAGTAACAAGTCAAGGAAGACCACTCAGTACAATTGTGGAGACAGTCAAAACCATCTCCCCTCCAATTCCCTCATGACGGGACTCCGGACCACTCTCCTTTTTAGAATGCAGTAATTTAGTCGAACCCGGAATATTTTGTATACCTATACCATTACCAAACTGTAATTTTTTCATACAAAAAAAGTAATCATCAGGTAACTAATACAGCCTGATTGTGCTAAGGATATGCTGGCGTTACATGATGTTGTAAAAAATATATGATAAAATGGTCCAGCTAGCAAAAAAACAAATCACCAGTTGATTGCCCCAGTGTACCATTGGGCTCGTTAGTTAGTATGGTACACCTCACCAAGACGCGTGCCTAGTACATACTGAGAAGGACACTGCAAGGCACAAAATACTTGTAGTATTGATGCCACGAGCAATCCCAATGTACTATGATATTCAAACTCCCTTTCACAAAGCAATATAACCTTAGCTTGAGATCGAATGTTCCCAAAAGAAAACATGATGGTTGTTTTCTACATTTGCGTTAATTTATTTTAACTAAATATGAAAAAATGGTCCAGCTAGCTCAAAAAGCAATTGCCAGCGTTTCGCCTCATTGAGCTCGACAGTTGGTATGGTACACTAACTTAATTACATGATGAACTTTTCACATAATTATGAGAATTAAGATCTAGTTATGAACGCTGGCCGTGAAAGCCTAAGCTGTTATATAAGGTCTATCATACAATAACTCAGTGAATAGAGCAACGGCAAGTATAGAGGGAGGTCCTGTGTTTGAGTCTAGCACTACTCGGACAATATAATGCTTTACCATCCAACTAGACGTCTTCTGCTTTCTAGTCCATACACAGCCTTACAGCAGACAGCTTGTATTTGGCATCAGCATGGTCTGAATACACACATTTGTAATCCCTAAATAGCATTTGCCCGAAAACGATGGCTATCAGGTCATGTCCTTTATAAGATGCAACAAATAGTAACCTAATAAGATGCTTACCTCTTTCAAATCTCCACCACTTACTAAAGATGGTACTTCTGTTTTGCATGGAACAATCTCTGGTATGGAGTATTCTTCTATCCTAATATCCTCAGGGGAATGAGTATCATCCTGCAGACAATTACTTGCGTCACAAACACGTTCTTTTACATAGGTGGAATTAAATCTTACACAGGTTTCTATTTCTTTGAATACCTTCCAAATACAATGCATAATACAAGACCTAATTAACAAAATTCGTACAGAATGGTAGCTATCTTGGTCTTCTTTATATATATAATTCTTCGACACGTGTGTATGTGACTGAACTCCTCCTAAAAGTCTGGGCCGATTTCGATGAAATTTTGTGTGTATGTTAAGGTGCGTCCATGTATGGTTTAGATTCACAATTTGACCAGGTAGGTGGAATTTTAGAACCACAATATACAGTCATAAACAGTCGTCATGGAAACCGCTAGCCTTAGTGAAAAGTGATGCTTTTGGACTGTTTGTCTCTGCACGTAGAGCCACCTGGTCGCAACCTGTGCAACTACCGCCATAACATACACTCCGCCCACGGCGGGAAGTTGTGTTTTATACCAAAGGTGGCACTGATGTCGAATTCTACTGTTTGTCTCTGCACGTTAGAGCGTTTCAAAGTCACGTATGCGTTCATATACCATTCATCCGATTGCAATGAAACTTGGGTGAGATGTTGTGTACACTTACGTGAGGGTTTCTAACTTAGTAAATCCATTTCACAGGAGGTTGCGCACGAGTAGATTCAACAAATGAGCGACGACGCGCGAAGCATTTCAATAAGGTCCCGTATGCGTTCAAATACCATTCGTCCGATTACGTTGAAACTTGGGTGAGATTTGTGTACACCCTACGGAATGGTTCTGGCGTAATAAATCCATTTTACAAGAGGTAGCGCACGAGTAGAATCAACAAATGGGCGACGGCACGCGAATCATTACAACAAAGTACCGTATGCGTCCATATACCATTTATCCGATTGCGATGAAACTTTGGTGAATTGTTGTGTACACTTCAGTAAAGCTTTCTGGCTTAGTAAATTGATTCTACAGTAGGTAGCGCACGAGTAGATTCAACAAATGTACGATGGCGCGTGAATCGTTTCAACAAAGACATGTATGCGTTCATATACCATTTATCCGATTGCGATGAAACTTTGGTGAATTGTTGTGTACACTCCAGGAAATGTTTCTGGCTTAGTAAATCCAGTTTTTAATAAGCAGCGAATGAGTAGATTCAACAAATGAGTGACGGCACGCGAATCGTTTAAAGAAAATTCCGTATGAGTTCATATGTCATTCATCCGATTCCGATGAAACCTTGATGAGATGTTGTGTACACGCCAGGGAAGGTGTTCAACTTGGTAAATCCATTTTACAATATTGGTAGCGCACGAGTAGATGTAACAAATGAGTGACGATGCGCGAAGAGTTCCAACAAAATCCCGTATGCGTTCATATACTATTCATGATTGCGATGAAACTTTGATGAGTTGTTGTGTACACTTACGTGAAGATTTCTAACTTAGTAAATCCATTTCGCAGTTGGTAGATCACGAGTAGATTCAACAAATGAGTGACAACGCACGAATCATTCAAACAAAATCCCGTATGCGTTATATGCCATTTATCCGATTGCGATGAAACTTTGGAGAGTTATTGTGCACACTCCCACGAATGTTTCTGGATTAGTTAATTCATTTCACGATAGTTTAGAGGGAGTTAACAGAAATTGAAAAAATATTGTGTATCCAAAAGCACTTCAAGAAACAAAGTTACAACACTTTCTTTGATTGGCAGGACAACGTCTGCCGGGTCAGCTAGTAAATTATATAAAAGTAGATAATTGTACGATCAAAACAATTTTGTTTATGTGCGTGACAGGAGCAATGTGGTTAAATATTCTGAGCAATTAACCTGCATGGGGGTTCATTTTGTGCAATTCGTTGGCTTGCATTTTCTGCTAGCTTGTATGATTTGAGTGGACGTTACGAGAATAGTGTAGGGTAAAATTTATTTGAGAAGTATAATTCTTAGATTTAAAATTGAATGGCTCTTCAAATATGATCAGGGAGATACTCTCCTACTAAACGAAAATGAAACATGCTCTTAGGGTACCGAAAACTGTAATCGAAACTTAACAATGGTATCAATCTGTTATATAACAGTATTAAAGGCATTGTAGAGTCACCAGCTGTAAGCTCCTGAATGTGTACATCCTTTGCAAGGGAACATCATCAATGTCTATCTTATGGTTTTGCTGAAAGTATGCACTAATATTGGTCATACCTCAAGGAAAAGATGGTATTTTATCCCCCAAGTCACAAAAACCATCTAGAGAGAGGATGAAGGAACATAAAACAGACATGAAGCTGCCCATGTGAAAGGGCTTACCACGTTCTCATGTCCTCTCCAACCCATTTCACTACTATAACCAGCCTATGTACAAACTTATAGGGCTACAAAACATACTGGGGAAAGTGACTGTAGCAGTGCACTTGGTATGAGAGGATATGAGGACTTGCCGACCCTTCTCTTTCTTACGTGCCCATTTAAGCATGCCACATATTGTCCTCCGTAGAGATTACACAAGTGCACTTAGAAGCTACCATCACAGATGTATTCAGGATCTAATCAATATTAGTGCAATGCTTAAAAGAGATGGGGAAATTTATATTTGTGTTATCCTCTTATTGGTGTCACCCAGTGAGCAACATTGAATGTGGGCTACACATATCTTATGAAAGGTAGAGGATATCATTAAGTGAAGGAGTAGGTAAATTAAGGTAAATTAACAGCTAGTAAATAAAACAGGAAAGTAAGTTGAGAAACAGAATGAGCATCTAATACTATCCGGATCTGAATTGTGGGAAGAGTTGCCCAAGGGAGGTCCAGAAAAAGATGGAGAAGAGGACGGCATAAGTAGGCAGAAGCAATGGCGGGCTCTACCCAGACCTGTCGGTTGAAAAAAAGTTCCTTCTACTGTAGTTGTGGAACGTTAATATTCAGTTTCTGTGTATTCACATGAGCCTTCTAAAATAAGAATATTCACTAATTATTCTAGAGCATGGCACTCCACTAACTTGTCCATTACACCAAGAGTTGACAAACCAACCTCCACAGGGAGGCGTAATTGCTTATTATAACTGCCTGGAAAGTAAGGTATTCCATATCGAGTTCCGTTGGTGGTCATTTTGTCAAGAAGAAGCAGAAGAAGAAGAAGAAGCATGTGAAGATAATTATTAATATGAAATATGACTGCTGATGCCCAAGTTAGAATCTAAACATTGTTTTAGCTGGTATTCTGACCGAAATCTACCATGTTTTTCGGCTAGGCCGGTTGAGTATGATTCAGTTGCCGAGATTCGCGAGCCAGCAGTCAATTATTAGCCTCAGAGCGGTCCTGGAAACATCTGATTTAAGGGACTCCATTGAGACGCATTCTAGCAAGCATATTTTGTGAAAGACCTCCAGTAATGGAAATATTCTTCGTTATCAGACAAGCTAAGATAAGAGAAAATATCATTTGACAAACGATCTAGTATATATTGCAGAAGAGAGACGACATCTTTGAGAGGAAGGCATTACTAGCTTCTTTGACTATGTCCGTGACGCAACGAATGAGGGATTACAATTTCTCCAATCACCCCCTACTGATCATGTGACGAGGGCAGCTAGTGGAGAGTAGAAGACATTCACATGACTGCCGATAGCTTGTATAATACGGTTGTGTGCGAGAGTGCCATTATACGCTCGAGAAGCATGTGTTCGGACCATGTGAAATTAGCACTACAATTTGCTTGTGATATACTTGTTATAATTTATGAGCGACAGGTAAAGTTAAAATCAGTGAATTCTACAAGTGGCTGATGTAAGTAAGGAGTGAACTATTATCAGTGAACACACTAAAACCACAGCATATTGGACTTGACACAATGCAACAAGTTACAGCACACGTTAAAATGCTCTGAAACCGGACATCCAGTTAGTCAATGCTGAACATTTCCACAGTTGTAATTTCATCACATTCAACAAACTACAGTCAACAATTAACTGAATTGCTAACTAGAGCATTAATAAATAATGAACAGAATCGTATTAACACCAACACATTCCAAATCAGTGAAATACATGGAACATTTCTTCGTCAGTGAAACACCCAATTCAAATTGAGAGATGTTTGGCGTCATCCACAATGCAACATTCACTCAAGAGTAGGAATATGAGAACACTTAAGGGCCTTTTCATACACTTCAAGATGACGGCTTAAGCAATTAATAGGGAAACTTGATGGTGAAGATGAATCCAGGATTCAGGGGGACTGATTACACTATGAAAATAGACCAGGCATCACGATGAAGGAGGCGTTACATAACTTCCTAATGCGACGATATTGCAAATTAAAGGACAGAACCAAGATTTATCCGCCGTGGGAACACATTGAAGACATATTCAACGTAAACCAGGGGCATGAACTCAGGCAACACCCATCTGAACACTTATGGCAAACCATCACCATGAATTTATAATGTTCTTTATTCCCGGTGGCTAAACTATTTTTCGTATGAATTTCCAAACTATGAAAGCAAATTCTTTATAAGATTTTGAGATTAATTTCACACACATAAATTACGATATATTTCATAATTATTATATTTATTTTATAATATTTGAATTCTAATTTAATTATTCTACACTTAGGATTCTCTTTCTCATTGCGATTTTACCACGAAGGCGATTGCGAACGGAACATTTGACTGTTTGCAGCGCTAATGATTGAATCTTACTAATTAATGTAATGGCACTGTAATTCCTATAATTTTGATTCATGATATATGATGCTAGATACTACAGCAATTTAATTCAGATTGCACAAGAATACAGTCAGCCAATGATGATCATTCACTTTAGGAACTTTTGACCAGTTTTTTGAATGCATATTAATAACTTTTATAATGATTTGAGGAATATTTGGCATTATGTCAAAGCATTTAACTGCACTTTGAATATAAGCACAATGACTTATGAGTTGTAGACACTTTAGAGTAGTCTTAAGGTAGCAACTGTTGGAAATGAGAAATACCATTCCAACCTATTTATGTGATAAATAAATCAATAAATTTCCTCGAGGAAATAGAAGATGATTATGATTATGCCAGGATGTGTAGGGGCTTATGCAGTCCTAGTTTATAAAGAATTAGAATGTGCTTTTTATTTGTGATTATATTAAGGATTTACGATGGTGGAAAACAGTGAAATGGCAGTTACTTAATTACAGTTCAATTAATCGTCATTGTCAGAGTTACATGAACTGTTTTTTTTTAGCGTATGGCTTTTAGTGCTGGGAGAGTCCGAGGACATGTTCGGCTCGCCAGTGTTGTAGCTGCTTCGAGACGGACACCCAATGGGTGAGCTACAAGTACAGTTGGGGAGCGAAGTGGGAATGGAAGGTCGAGAGGATTGGGAAGGTAGCGGCTGTGGCCTATAGTTAGGGACCAACCCCGGCATTCGCCTGGAAGGAAGATGGGAAACCACAGAAGACCATCTTCAAGGTTGCCGGCGGGGGGATTCGAACCTCCTCGCCTCCCGGATGTGAGCGACTGCCAGCAGTCATGCCGTAACGACCACGGCTAACTCACCCGGAACATGAACTGGTTGATTCAAGATTAATAATTCCTGCAGATCACAGGTGACTTATTATTGTTCTAATTTAAAATATGTTTAGAAAATTTCTTCGATCGCAATCTGAATAATGTAATTGATCCCATAAGGAGATAGAAAACCAGTTAATGATTTGAGCATATTTGAGGGATTAGGCTATTTATTGAAAGCAATTTGTTGAAAGCTATAAATGGACATTGCTATTTATGACTCAGCCTTGATATCATTTCCATAAGGAAACATTAAATAATTTTGTTAATAATAATTTCTCTTCATAAGTCATTTAAGTCAAATCAGATGATTGACGGTAATTGTTGGTAATCTAATTTCTGTAGATTATGGATGTGTGTGAAATTTATGTGTAGATTATTCTTATTCACTTAGCCTTGTTGGGAAGGAAAATTGTTTAGTGAATTCTATATACATTTTATTTTTCTTGAACCTGAAAGTGAAAGGTGAAGTGTTTTATTTTCCTGATAGAATTTAGCTTACCATTGAACACTCAAACTCTTAATATTTAATTTTGCGAGTACTTCCCACATAATTCAAATAGGGTAGCTCAATGGCATATGTGGACATTACGGATTTTAGAATCCCAACATAATGAATTGCATTGAGTCATAGGAGTGTAATTTTATTTTGTGTCCGTCTGCTCTAATATAAATTAGGACATAGATTTTAAAACACTCCAAATTATTCCTGTAGATGTTGTACTCCTCCCGAATCAATGATATTTTCCTATTTTCTTTTGCAAAATATTTGTCCTGTTTAACCTTACGTGCCTATCTATTTAACCGAGCCGAGATAATCGATCTCTTACCTGCCCGAGCTAATTTATTCTGTTTTTTTTTTGTTATGGAACAAATGTTTCCTGGACTTATTTCTTTTTTTATCGCATGTGTCCTTTCATCGGTTTCATGTTGAAATCACCGGGCCTACGTGACGTCGGGGAAACGGGCACATAAGAAAGAGCAACTCACTCGATCCATAACTTTCTTTAAAGATGTATCCCCCGAAGAATATAATTTAGATATAATTTCACACAGTTTAAAAAATTATGAACAGTCCTATGACAAATATCACGCGGTTCAGACGGAAATTGAAACAACCATGTCAAGTCAGGAAGGAGATAGGATGGACTTTGAAACCCTATATTATGAAGGCATTAGTACCGTCTACGTTCTAATTCGTAAACTCACCGAAGATTTAAAAAAAGACATTCCAGTTCCAAGTACACCTCAAATGCAACAAACTTTGTCTCGTGAGGGCACACCCAGACCCTTACTCCTACTCCCCGAAATAGAATTGCATCATTTCTCAGGAGATGCATGTCAATGGGACTCTCTGAATGAGCTATTTTGCCCTCTCATTCATGACAATGAAGCTGTCTCAGTAATTCACAAATTTCATTTCTTGGGATCTTCTCTTCACGATCAGGCATTGCAGCTAGTCGAAGCCCTTCCTTTAAGCACCGATACTTGTCCCATTGCTTTCAATCAGCTTAAAGAAAGATATGGTAATGTACGTTTACGTGTTCAACGTCATAATAAATCCTTATTTAACTTGCGACTTTCACGTCACAATGACGTCAATAGCCTGCGTACTCTCATAGACACAACCCAACTTAATGTAAACGCGTTATCTCAATTAGAACAATCTACAGAACATTGGGACACTTTTTTGATACATCTAGTCACTTCCAAATTTGATGCTGTTACTTTAAAGGCGTGGAAAATCGAACTTACCCATGACGATGATTATTCTTATGATCATCTAGTCACTTTCATAAATAGCACATGTCAGCTTTTAAACGCTGTAGCAACTCAAAGTGATCCGACCCCTCCTAGCTCTAGACACGAACATGCATCTACTAGCACTCAAAAACCTGGGTCGTTACAAAACTAGGTTTTCTGAAAATCGCCAAACTAATTCCCTTGAATTAAATAGTCAAGTTAAATCCCAAAAAACTCTCAATAACACTCCAAAATACGTACTTTGTGAAGATACTCATGCTCTACACCTTTGTACTTCCTTTAAAGAGTTATCCGTCGATGATAGAAGGAATTTAGTATCGCAACAAAGTTTCTGCTTTAATTGCCTTTCACCTAAACATTCTGTTTCAAATTGTAAATCCGCCTGACTTTGCTTTCATTGCTAAAAGTCGCATCATACATTACTACACCATCATGATAAACCAAGGTCATCAGCAGCTTCAGCTTCTACCTTCAAACAAATTGATGATACTAGCAAAAACAATGCGTCATCATACATTCAAAACGCCCCGACTTGACGTAGTTCTCAAGTATTATTGTCCACAGTGCAAGTAGAAGTTCAGGATAGGTCGGGTAACTGGACTCGTGCCAGAAGACTTCTCGATTCCGCTGGCACACATGATTTTACGAGGCACGTCCAGAAAGTAAGTTCCGTTTGGTAATAAAATTAAATTGTGTACAGATACAGAAAAATTATTTATTGCACAACATTCTACACCTCTTAAACTACTTTTCCACATAACTGCCGATCTTTTGCAGGCATTTGTCATAGCGTGGCACAAGTTTTTGGATACCTTCTTCATAGAAGTTTGCCGCCTGCGTCTTCAACCAGTTAGAAACATCTTCTTTCAGCTCGTCGTCATTGTTGAAGTGTTGACCGCCAAGGAAAGACTTGTGATGTGTGAACAGATGAAAGTCGCTAGGAGCGAGGTCAGGGCTGTACGGAGCGTGGTCAAACACGCCCCAGCCAAATCCCTGTAGGAGGTTTTTCGTCACATTTACAGTGTGTGGTCGTGCGTTGTGGTGAGGAAAAACAACACCTTTTGACAGCAACCCTCGGCGCTTATTCTGTATTGCGTGGCAAAATTTCCTAAGAGTCTCGCAGTAAGCATCTGCGTTGATTGTTTGAACACGCGGTAAGAAATCAATGAGTAAGATGCCTTTCCAGTCCCAGAACACTGTGCACATCATTTTCCGAGGTGTCAAGATTTGTTTCGGCTTAACCTTTGCTGGGGATGAAGTGTGCCTCCATTCCATTGATTGCCGCTTAATTTCAGGGGTGTCATTAGAAACCCAAGATTCATCTCCTGTGACTATCTGTGTCGGAAATTCTTCGCCGCCTTCATTGTAACGGGTCAAAAACTGAATTGCACTACCCATCCGTTTTGTTTTGTGTTGCTCCGTAAGAATCTTTGGTACCCAACGTCGGCAAAGTTTCTGAAAGTTCTGTTTTTTGGTAACAATTTCATGAATTAATGATCGTGAGATTTGGGGAAATTCCATAGCGAGAGTACTAATTGTAAACCTGCGGTTTTCCCGGATCTTGTCATCAATCGCGTGAAGCAGTTCTTCTGTAACCAAAGATGGACGCCCACTTCGTTCTTCATCGTGCACTTCACTACGTCCTTTATTGAACTGTCGGACCCATCTTCTCACCATTGAATCACTCATCGCATTTTGTCCATACACTTCGCAAATTTGCCGATAAATTTCAATTGGTTTCACTTTCCTATAATTCAGAAAACGAATCACAGATCTGATTTCACAAGCGGCGGGATTTTCAATCAACACCGACATTGTACGAGTAAACATGCACAACAACGCGTACGTGGCTGACAGCGCTCTCCAAATGGCGCACGTTTCTTCTCCTTGATACAGAGCGTCTACCGCGCATATGCGGAACTGCGCTGCAGCGGAACGTACAACTAGTTGAAGACACAGGCGGCACACGTCTATGAAGAAGGTATGCAAAATCTCGTGCCACACTAAGACAAATGCCTGCAACATTTCGGCAGTTATATGGAAAAGTAGTTTAAGGGTTGTAGAATTTTGTGCAATAAATAATTTTTCTGTATCTGTACACAATTTAACGTTATTACCAAACGGAACTTACTTTCTGGACGTACTTTGTATTTCAAATTCATTAATTAAAAAACTTGGTCTTTCCGTAACATGTCTGGAAACCGGAAAAAATGATTCCCCTAGTTCAATCTCATATTAAAACAAATTCTGCGAGCAACTCTTTATATCTACTAACACTCGCACCCCCGAAGGAAGATTTGTTGTCCAAATGCCTAGATGCTCAACCCTCCGAAACTTTGCAACTCTCAACCTAAATCGCGAAAAGCTCTCTACGCCATTGAAAGCAAATTTTAAAAAACTACGTAAAAAAACAGTACACAGAATTCATGGAAGAATACGAAAGTCTCGGTCACATGGAATTTGTGAATAAATCCGATTACGAATTACACCCTCCGGTCGAAACCGTCTTTTTGAATCACCTTCCAGTGTGGTTAAACCCTTTCGTCAAAGGTAAAATCCGAGTTGTGTTCAACGGGTCATCACCCGATGCTCATGGCAAGAGTCTTAACGACACCCTTTACTCTGGTCCCGCTAATCAATCAGACTTGTCCACCATTCTTTTGAACTTTCGTTTATTTCCCATAGCCGTTATTGCCGACATTAAACAGATGTACCACCAGGTTTTGATTCATTCTGAGCAACAAAATCTTCATTGAATTTCATGGCATGACGAAATAAGTAAGCCTATAAAAACATTTCGTTTAAAAACTTTCACTTAAGGACTCAAACCTTCCGCTTTCCTTGTTATTCGATCGTCACATATGTTAGTCACTCAAGATGGTCATTTGTTTCATGCTAAAGCATCAGAAGACTTAAAACATCATTTTATGTTGACGATCACTCACATTCCTTTAAAACCCTGGAAGAAGCCTCTCTCATCTCTCGCGAACTGAAAGCACTGATGATAAGTGAAAACATGGATAAGTTTATAAAAGGAAGAATAACGAGATAACAAAGAAGACGATACGCTAGTGATGAGACAGGAAACACATGATTTGACTACTTAAGCGTCGGGCAACTTAGACTTTGGAGCTGGAGGTTTAGAAGGCCAGCAAGTGCGAATGGGATGAGATTGTCCCAACTTCCTTTCTTAATAGAGGGCTTTCTTTTCGCTGTAGTCTACTTAACATTTCACTCATTGAAATTCCACGAACGCTAGTCAATACTTCGTCTAGTACACCCCTTGTGCTTTATGTCTTTGCCGACAGTTCCGAAAAAGCTTATGGTTGTCGTGCATACCTTATTCATTGCACTTCTTCAAACGAACCTTCACGCTCGAGTCTTACTTGTGCTAAATCTAAAGTAGCTCCCCATAAATCCATTACTTTACGCCGGCTTGAATTGTGCGCCGCTCGCATGGCAGCGGAACATTCCAACAAACTGCAGAAGACTTTAAAAATTCAATTTTCCTAAATTTGGTTATGGAGCGACCCTACTCTTTCACGGATCGCTAAAACTCAAACTCATTGGAAAACCTTTGTTACCAATAAAGTTGCCAAAATACAAACTCTTTCGTCAGGATGTCAGTGGAGACACGTTCCCAGCGCTGATAATCCCCCTGATATTATATCACGCAGTTGCTTATCGTCACAGTTAGCCTTATCTGATTTTTAATGGCACTGCCCCTCGTGGTTAGTCAAAGACTCTTCTTGCTGGCCTTCTAAATCTCCAGCTCCAAAGTCTAAGTTGCCCGACGCTTAAGTAGTCAAATCATGTGTTTCTTGTCTCATCACTAGCGTTTCGTCTTCTTTGTTGTCTCGTTATTCTTCCTTTTATAAACTTATCCATGTTTTCACTTATCTTCTTAGGTGGAAATATATTTTTATTGATCAGCCAGTTCTTCCCAAATCGCATTTACCTAACCATAAATTAATGCTTGCCACCACTAAGGTTTTGCAGCTCAAGCAGAAGGAAGCTTTTCCTACCGAATTGTCTTAGCTCTCAACAAAGAAATAACTTTCTAAGTCCAGTCGTCTTTGTGCCCTCGCTCCCTTTCTTCATGAAAGTGGGTTACCGAGAGTAGACGGGAGGCTTTCTCGCTCCCCTCTCTCTCTCTCTCTGAAGACTAGAAACATCCTGTCATTTTTCCTTCTAAGCATCACGTAACCTCCTTAATCATACGTGAATTTCACTATCGTAACTTGCATGTTGGTACTCGCACCCTGCTTTGTCCTCTAAGGAAAATGTACTGGATAATAAATGGCGTTCATGAAGTTTCTTCAGTTATACATAAATGCATCCCCTGCTTCAATGTAGAACCTAAGGTCAGCACTCAGATCATGGGCGATTTACCGTCTTTCCGCTCTTCTCCTAACCGACCTTCCACTTTAACTGGCGTTGATTATATGGGTCCTTTCCAATATCAACGAAATTCCCCTGAATCTAAACGGAAACTACTTGGAAAACTCTATATCTCTTTTCGTCTGCATGGTTACTTGTGCGATCCACCTTGAACTAGTAATTAACGCCTCTACTTCGTACTTTCTTTCAGCTGTTTCTCGCTTCACTGCTCGATATAAAATTCCCTCGGAAATGTTTTCCGATAATGCCTCCACCTTTCAAGGTGCAGCGTCCTTATGGAAGAAAGCACTAACTTCTTTTCTTGCAATGGAACAAATGTCTAACTTTTCGTATGCAAAAGGTTTCAAATGACGATTTTTACCTCCTTACCTCCCTCATCATGGTGGAAGGTGGGAATCCTGCGTCAAGCTAACAAAACGACATCTGAAAAAGGTTTTGGGCAATCGCATTTTGACCTACGAAGAATTCAATTCGCTACCCATTCTGATAGAAAGTGTTGTTAATTCTCGCCCTCTGACCCCACTTTCTAATGATCCTGATGATTTGCTTCCTTTAACTTCCAGCCATTTTCATATTGGTAGTTCCCTTTCCACTCCTCCTCCTTTGATCGATTCTCACAGACATGCGTAGGCTGATTTTTTGGCGTAAAATTGGGGCTCTGCGTAACTCACTTTGGAAACGATGGAGGTTGGAGTACCTAACTTCGCCCCCAAGGAGACAGAAGTGGCTCCTCTATAATCCCAATATCAAGGTGGGAGACCTGGTTTTCCTGAGGGAATCTACCCCCTTGCTGGTATGGATCTCTGGCAGAGTAAGAGTTTGTTATCCTGGTCGTGACGGTAAAATTCGAAATGTGAATGTTCCCACTGCCAATGGTCATATTGTTAGACCTATTTTGGTAATTTCACCTTTGTCACTCGACTCAAAAACTGCTTTTCATCCTCTCTGTTGGTGTTTCGGCCCCCAGCATGGTATATTCTCCTGAATATACATATTATGTTAGATTTAATTGTTATTTCTCTTTGATTTTCTTCCTTTATTCACGTTCTTTCTTATTTCCCTTTTTTTATGAACACCAACAGCGACCTCTTTGTAATCTGTTTTCTCTGTGCATCCTCTTATATTCTTTGAAAGTTTGTTCCAAATGGCAATATTTTCTCTTTGTGTAAGATTTCTCTAGAGTGCTCCGTGCAGCACGTCGCTGAACCTTCAGATTCTGGTCACTTCAAGAATTGGTTCAAAACTCTAAAAATAGAGGACATCGTCGTCGATCTTTGCATTCTCCTTGAAGTCTAACTCTTATTTCGCTTTATCTAAAAATTATTATGTATAATTTATTTTTCTTTATGTTGCCCGTATTGTGTCCCCACTCTTTTTCCCCCTCCCCTCCCCTCTCAACATCGGCTCTCGTGCAGGGTTGAATTTTCTCGCCCACTCTTCGCCAAGAGCTTTGCTGTAACTGTTCGGCTCTCTTACTAGGAAGTATCCATCTTCTCCAAGATATGGATATAAGCCATGTTGGGACCGAAATACCAACAAAGAGGAGAATAAGAAAATAAGAAGAGGCAACCGATTCTCAAACACGTCAATAATCCTCTTCATTACTTTGTACTAAGGCTTTTGGTCATTAATTCTAAGGCCCAATTTTGAAGTTATCTCCTCAAGTTCAACAAACAATTTCTTTATCTCAATCTCATTTCTTCCTACGAGTACAATGTCATCTGCATATGCAAGCTCTTTATGATACTGTCCGAGATGCATGCCAGCCGGAACTAAATTTAGTGATCTGATAACATTTTCGAGAGCAATGTTGAAGAGAAGAGGAGACAGAGCATCGCCCTATCTCAAACCGGTTCTGTTTGTGAAAAGGTCAGATCTTTTCTCATTCAGGAGAATTCTACTTACATTGTCATCCATACACAATCTACACAGGTTAATAAGTTTAAGAGGGAAAACAAACTGTCATGACATTCCACAGACACTCTCTATGAATTGAATCATGTCCTTCGTGGAAATCAATAAACAAAAAGTGAATACATTGATTATATTGCCACACTTTCTCAGTTATCATTTTGATTGCAAATATGTTGTCAGTCGTGGACCTATTACTGCGAATGACAGTTTGATAATCACAATGATGTTCTCTGCATTATGGTTTTAAGCGATTTAGAATAGCAAAGGATAACATTTTAAAGGATGTATTCCACGGTAATTTTGAATATCTTCCTTGTCTCTCTTTTTATGCAGGGGCACTATGTGAGATTCTTTCCACTCTCCAGGCATTGTTTCGTTCTGCCAAATTCTCAGGATAAGTTGGAACATATATTTATGAAATACTTCTCCTCGAGATTTAATTAGTTCAGCTGGGATGTTGTCATTACCAGGAGCTTTATTATTCTTCAGATGTTTAAAGCTATTTACTACCTCCACATATGTAGGCTCTGGAATCAGATCATCATTAGGAGGGCATTTAGGTTTCATTACTGATGATTCTGGATCAGGGCAGAAATGAACTACAGAAATGGGAGAAAACAACAAAGATACGAGGACGTAAACCAAATCCCAAGAATACGAGATACACATAACCTTGAGGATGCCACATGATGGAACAAAGATCTTAGATCGTTTTCCGGGTCCCAAAAAATGTGGAATTGCCGGTTCGATTCCGACCCAGTACGAACGTGGAGAACACAATCGTCTGAAATGGCCATAATGGAACACTCAAAAACACGGCAAAAATCCCAACTTCACATAGTCATATGAGCATCAGGCAATGTGGAAGGAATCGCACTATTCAATCAAGCCCTTACCTCACGACATAATAATAGCGATCCAGACTAAAAACGAACAAAGCCACCACTCACGTAACACACTCAAGAGAAAAGCAGGGACGGAAGTTACGAAAGAATAAACAATTAAACATTTCTGCAACTCACCACGATGTGACGTGGATTCCGAATAACGAAATACAACGATGTATAAAAACGGCACTCAAATACAATTAAAATGAAGGTAAATTTCAATACGGTATGCACTTCGCCCCACAAAGAACACAGAACCAAACAGAAGCTAACACATTTGGAAAGGCAGAATGCCTACTACTTTAAAGAGAGGACTTTACATATTGCACGTCTAGTCGCATACTCAGATGCTGGAGAAATGCCAAGATGGGCACCGAGCTTGGCGCAAGCTCGTCAACCAGGAAAAAGTAACCAATCAGAGAATTGATTGGCAAAAGTACCAATAGTAATGAAATAAAGGAAAGTGAATTTAAGACACGCACCAATCTACATGGAGGGCGGTAAATTTAAATGTCAGATCAAGAGAATTTAAATACAAATAAATATAAATATCTTTATATATAATTCTTCTGTACTGTGTATGTCACTAAACTCCTCCTAAACGGCTGGACAGATTTTGAGGTAAGTTTGAGTGGATCCCTGTATGGATTAAATTCACAATTAATTGGACCCAGTAGGTGCGTAGTGACCAAAATGAGGGATGAGCACACTTTTAGAGCCACAGGATACAGTCAACAAACCAAAAACTGTCGTCATGGAAACCGCTAGCCAAAGTGAAAACTCAAGCCTCAGCTCAACAGGGTCCTCTTTCACCACTAATTCTCTCAAGTCCGTTCTCTTGGCAGTGGTTTCTTCTGAAATTTTCATGAATAATTGACTTTCTGAGAATAATTGACAGTTTATTTTTGTACCATAGGTGGCGGTGATGTCGAATTATTGGCATTTAACGTAGACTTCAAAACATGCTCAAATCACTTGCATCGTAGCTTGGCGTTGTTTTGGCTAATCGAAAATAACCAACATGTAAGTTTGTTTGAGTGGGTCCCTGTAAGGTTTAGATTCCCAATTGGAACCGTTACGTGGCGTTGCAATCAGGTTCCAGAAATGTATTGATTCATTTTTGTCAGTGTCTTCTTTCCCCACTAATTCTCCCAGGCCCGTTCCCTTGGCAGTCCTTTCTTCTGAGAAGTTCAAGAATAATTGAGTTTCTGAGAACAATTAGTAGTTTTGTTTCTGAAACATAGGTGGCAGTGATATCGAATTATTGGTAATTCACGTAGGCTTCCAAAGAAATGATTTATTTATTTTTCTTAAAAAATCAATATCAAATGTCACTTAGTATAAATTTCATCGAAAATTCAAATATATTCGGGCAGGGCAACGTCTGCTGGGTCCACTAGTAATATATAAATATAGGCTACGATAAATGAACCAAGAAAGTGGTTCACGACCTAACCTTATGCGTGATGCAAGTTTTACATTAATTCTTCACGGTAGTTTCAAAAAAGACAATTAATAACCACTTTAAAACAATTATAGGCATTTGACAAAATAATAAATAAACAGCCCAAGGGAACGATCTGACTCACTTCACATTACTAATAAAATAGAGTCATAAACATAAACTTTTCTGTTGTTCAATTTCAAAATTGAAATTAAAACTGATTAAAACAAACTACATAACTTTTAAAAACAAGTAGTTCCGTGAAGAACTATACAGCCTATTTTCATATATCCTGCTCATGTTAATTGCCTCTATCAACATACACAATTTCAGTTAAATTGCTGTAACAGATCCGTAGATATTGAGAACCGTCTAAATATTTCAGATGGTCGCCAGGTTGGATTTTTATTTTTGTACTATTACATTAAGATTATTGTGTACGTGTGGTATTCAAACTTCAATCGCATGATTAGAACACAAGGAGAAAAAACGAGATTTTAAAATTACGCACAGCAGCCATCTTGTGGTTATGCAAACAATTGAAATAAATTAGATGCCAGTGGATCAACATTTGTATAAGCATTTAACGTGCAACGTTTCACGGCACTCGGATAGTTAATTCGCGAGAAACGTCCATTTAAATATTTATACTTCGCGTCGCCGCCATGTTGGATTTGTGCTCACCAGGTTACTGAAAGTCCTATAGGTGAACATATGTTCATAGTCTCTATGAACATTAAAAATTCAGTTTGGTTGCTGTAAAAGATTCATAGATATTGAGAACCGTCTAAATATTTCGGATGCTCGCCATTTAGGATTGTTATATGTATAGGCCATAGAGTTATGTACCATTCAAGGACAATTATTGCCTAGGTTCATTATTCAAACTTTCACTTCGATCGCATGATTACGACACAAGAAATAAAAACTTAATTTTAAAATTTCGCACAGCCGCCATCTTGAGGTTATGTAAACAATTGAATTAAGTTAGATGGCAGTGCATTACAAACTGCAAAACCATTTACTGTACCACATTTCACGGCGCTCAGAGAGTTAAATCACGAGAAAAGTCTATTAAAATATTTCAAATTCGCTTGGTCGCCATGTTCGTTTTGTACTTAACAGGTTTATGAAATATACATAGGGAAACTTGTATCATTACCCTTTATCACCGTACAAAATTGCAGGGTGATATCTGTAATAGTTTCGGAGATATAGAATGTCAGTGAAATACTTAGCACAGCCGCCATTTTGAGGTTATGTAAACAATTGAACTAAATTAGACTCCAGTGCATTACAGTGTGTATAAACAATTGCTGTACCAAGTTTCATTACGTTTGGATAGTTAAATCGCGAGAAAAGTCTATTTAAAGTCTCAACTTCGCTTGGCCGCCATGTTGGTTTTGTAGTCAGCAGGTTTTTGAAAGTCTCATAGGTGAACTTCTAGTAGTGCCCTTTATCACAGTACACAATTTCAGGGCGATATCGGTAATGTTTTCGGAGATATTGAATGCTAGTGAAATATTTCGCACAACCGCCATGTTGGATTGGTGAGACGTAACAAGATTTGAAGGGCACGGTCGAGGTTGCCGGGAATAGCGCTATGAACTTACCGAGTTTCATTGAAATCGCTCCAGCCGTTTAGATTTTATTAGGGACACACACACACACACCTCTCACACACACACACACACGGACAAAAGGTGATCTCATAAGCCTATATTTTCAAAATTGAAAATAGGCTAAAAATGGATTTGAGAATAATTCAAGGTAGGAAATAATGTACACAGTCACCTGGCAATCAAGTTCTTCTTTAACAAATGCATCTTCAAATATATCATCAGGCTGTACAATGTTCATCCCCACTAGTCTGTCAGAGGGTGGCTGCTCATTCAAATGCTGGGAAGTAATAAACAAGCGCGACTAATTAAATATGATAATAGCAATAATAATATGATGACATAAAAATTACCATGATAGCCCGATTCCTTATTCCTTAATTATAATAAAGTTTACAAGATTCAAAGAGCATATGGTATAATCACGAATATCTATAACAAAAAATGTTTATCTAAGAAATTGAAAATACAGCATTATAGAATAGTAATTAAACCAGAATGCTTATATGGCAGAGAATGTCTAATACTAAACTATAAATTGGATAAATTAGAAGTATCAGAAAGAAAACATATACACTAAATTCTCGTTCCATCAAGAACTACAGAGTTTTCGAAATTAAGAAGTAACGAAGAAATATATCGGAACATTGAAAGCAAAACGGAGACAATAAAGAAGAGGCGATTGTTATTTTTTCGGACATTTAATATAGAATGAATGATAGCAGGTTAACCAAACCGTTTTTAAATATCTTTGGAAAAGGAAATCGACAACAACCTGTTTTCAAGAAGTAAAGAAGGGTTTAGAAAAGAACAATGTAAGAGAAGAAGATGCACTAGAGAGAGAAATTTTAAAAAAAGATATTGGGAAAGGAAGGACTCCGAGGAAGGCAATATAATAAAACAGGCTCAAAATGGTCGGAAGAGAGAAAGAAGCCACACAGCGAAAAGATGAAGGAGCACTGGAGGAAGAAGAAAGAACAACAAAGGACTAAACATTGAAATTGGTTCGTGGTCCTCAGAAGACCCTAACGGAGAAAGAAGAAGAAAGTTTATGTAACCATAAGTCAATATATGTCTGTCTGTTAGGTAGTCAGCCCGAAGGCTGGTTGGATCCTCAAATAGCACCGCCGTTACATTAGGTGAGTCGATACCCACAAAAACCCAAGGCAGCACTATATTGAGGCGTTCTAGGCAAGAAGCGGAGTGAGGTAGTTTGCCATTGCTTTCCTCACTGAGTCAGAACAGTAGTCCTAACCCTATGAGTAGAACCTTTCACAACATCTACAGGCACTGACTGTGCCCCGAATGTCATTACTAAGCATTACTTGTTGGATCCTCAAATAGCACCGCCGTTACGTTAGGTGAGTCGATACCCACAAAAACCTCAGTAGCTTCCATATAATCACAGCCATGAGTGAGACTGAGACAACGGTGAAAAGCCACCTTTTACTCTAGCCTGTGCCAACTGACAAATGCAAATGTACTGTAAGTCAATATATGTCATACATTAAAACTGTACTGGTTATTTACTTGCCAAGAAACTACATAACGTGGTGGTCAGAGTAAATAATACATTTCTTGCACATTCATTACATTACCTGGTAACAATTATTTCCAATAGTTCTACTCCATTATTTCTCTACCTGGCAAATAGATACCAAACTATCAGTTATAACCCAACTTCTTCAACTTATCCAGTTTCACATCCACACCTCTTCTATCCCACGCTGTATTTATCAGGATTAGTTCATGTGTATCTTAACACATTTTGTAACAGATCTGATTTTTAACATTTTAATTTGTGAGCCTTTGGAACAAGAATATTTTTAGAATCCCCTGTTATGGCAGAATTTACATTAAGTGTATGTTCTTGCACATTTACATGTCCTATATTACACTGAGGAAGGTCACAAACCGGTACGGTACAACACATATTGACTTATGGTTATATAAACTTTATTATAAATAATAATAATAATAATAATAACAAGAACTATTACAGAACATTAGCTGGCAAATTATCACATTACCATGCCCCAAGTTTATGTCTTATACATCCGGATTTGGCCCTGGAAACAATAAAGAAAACTGTAAACTTCTCACTGAATACTTCCATGACCTTCTAAAATGCGATCCTCCCGAAGAACAATTATTATTAATAATTATTATTATTAATATGAATTTAAAGTAAAAATAAAAGAATTATTTTCTCTGATCGCCACGTATCTTTAATTAAAGTAAGGTTTCAACCTGGCAGACCCAAACTCAGAGGAGTTAAAATATCCACGAATTGATATGAAATGTCTTAAACAAAATTTTAAAAAATTCCGTGGAAATATCTTCAACCAAGATCCTTCCAATTGGATGGAATTAGAAGATACACTATTGGGAGTTTCTCGAAAACGTAAAGACAGATGGTTGAACAAAACCAGCGATAAGGCCATGGACCTTCTTAATCAAACCTTTAAAAAGTGCAGTTCCAATGAAAAAGAAAAAAAATAATTGGCTTGAATTCATCAAAGCTCAGAAAGAAGCCTCAACGATCATCGGATCTGAAAAACGCACATTACATCAGAATAGACTTACAGAAATAGATCAAATTTACATGAAAAACAGTACAAGAAACTGTAACAAAACATTTGCTGACGAACTATCACATTACTAAGTACCTAGTCTATGTCTTAAACATCCGGATGAGGCCCTGGTAACAATAAAGAATACTGTAAACTTCTCACAGATAATTTCCATGACATTTTAACCAGCGATACTCCTGAAGAATAATCCTGATTTGAGCAACCGATTCCAAATTCAGATTCAGAACTCCCTTCATTAGAAGAAACCAAGCCAGTAACCAGTGAACTTCAAAATAACAGAGCTCCAAAAGAAGACGAAATGTTGAAATTAAGACGTAAACACCTAGCTGAGAAATTTAGAGTAATTCTTGTAGATTTATGGCGAAACTTCCTGAAGACTGGTATTGCAATCTAATTCACCCACTAGTTGAATAGGGGGAGAGAACAGACATGTACAGACCTACGGAGGAATATCCTCACCATCAGTTGCGTACAAAATTCTCTTTAAAACATTAATCACGAGACTTGAAAATCAAATGAACACCTAATTGGCGAATAACAAGCATGATTCATAAATGGCAGGTCCTGTGCAGAACAAATTCTCAATTTCAAAACCGTCTCGCAAATCCACAAAGCCAGGCAAGCAATGCTCTCTTTGGATACATCAGGAAAGCTGACGACACACACTATTCATTATTTCAGAATAATTCTAATTTGACAGCATAATAAGAGTATTAAATCGACAGACACCGACAGCCATTACTTCAATAGTTAAATTTCAGTAAGCTCTCTGACCATTCTCATATTAGCACAGGACTTCGACAAGGAGACAGACTATCCCTATTATTATTCAATCGTTTCCTTGAATAAGGTGAAAAAAAAAACAAAAGAAATAACTATTGGTCGACGACTCAAAAATAAAATTCATCTACAGTGTTTGGCCTTAGCAGATGATCGAGCTATTCTTTCCAACAATAGACAAGAGGCAGTTCAGGTTCTTGAAGGACTTCAAGAATTTGCAGCTAAGACGGGACTCCAAATTCATGGACGAATCCGCTCGTCATCTAGACGGGAAAACTCTGAAGCCTATATTAGGCAAAAAATCATCAAGTAAATAAATTCAAACCCTTCGGCATATCCGTGCTCATTAAACCGTGCGCCACGGCCTTGATGGCAGCTTCAGCAATTCGGTTTGAATACCGCTGATAGTAACCATCCTGAGTGTTTTTCTCGGGGATTTCCACACTCCCTCCAGGCAAATGATGGGATAGTACTTTACTTCATGATTAAATCATGACCCAAACTAGGAGGGAGAGTCAAAATTACAGAAGGCCTATACCTACAGATGTAATTAATAAATCAACATCTAAGACATTATACCACAGTAACCAAACCTGAAGCACTGTATGGCTCAGACACATTGATCATTGAAGGTAGATCTCTTAGTAAGGACATTATACCACAGTAACCAAACCTGAAGCACTATGTGGCTCAGACACATTGATAATTGAAGGTAGATCTCTTAGTAAGGACATTATACCACAGTAACCAAACCTGAAGCACTGTATGGCTCAGAAACATTGATCATTGAAGGTAGATCTCTTAGTAAGGACATTATACCACAGTAATCAAACCTGAAGCACTGTATGGCTCAGAAACATTGATAATTGAAGTTAGATCTCTTAGTAAGGACATTATACCACAGTAACCAAACATGAAGCACTATGTGGCTCAGAAACATTGATCATTGATGGTAGATCTCTTAGTAAGGACATTATACCACAGTTATCAAACCTGAAGCACTATGTGGCTCAGAAACATTGATCATTGAAGGTAGATCTCTTAGTAAGGACATAGAGAAACAAGAAAGGAAAATATTGAGAAAAATCCTTGGTCCAGTCTGCTCAGAAGGAATCTGGGTGAAACGCAAGACTCGGGAGATTTATCAGCATTCTGAAAAGATCACTGACACATTCAGGAAAAGGCATTTTAAGTTCTACGGTAACATTCTCAGAATGAACCATCACAGGTTCACCAAAAGGATTCTCAAGCTTCCTCTCTCAATGGAAGTCAAGAACCAGTGGCGTAGTGAAATAGAAAAATAACTTCAAGAAATTGCCATCACAGAAGAACTTATATAAGATCGACCCCAGTTCAAAACAGTAATCAACAACCACCATTTTGCTGAGAAAATGAATACAAGGACCAATAAATCATGGAATGAAGAGCGGAGGTGTTAATATTATTATTTGGAAAATTAAACGCAAACATTACAGATCCAGATTACTATTTGGTAGGGGGCCGATAAGCTGGATGTTGTCCCCTTAAAACAAGAATTATCACCATCACTATTTGGTAGTATTAAGTCACATGACATAATTCCTATTAATTACACAAAGATTTGTCATGCCTATCAGTAATAGTACACAATATATGGAACTAAAATAGAACTTACAATCTCAGAGAATTCTTCTGGTTCACATTTGATAGATGGTTGGCCCTCCATAATGTTGAGGAATCTACAACACAGGATAATTAAGTTATATACTTTAACTTTCAGGATACACTGTATCAAGTACAGATTACATTTGTCATTTACACAAAGAAAAGTTTAATGGTATATTCCAATTCCCATCCAGGAATTTCTCTTGTGTTTTGCTCTATTTTCTTTATGTGTATACTACTGTATATAAAATGGAATTTCTGTCTACGTCAGGGCGTTGAGGATGATGAATAAGTATCCCTGTAAATGTCTACCCCTTTTGAACATTCCAGAAGTGTTTCCATCTTAGTAATCAATAGGGCTCGGATCGATATGCTCGATAAAATCTTCAGATAAGCTCGAAAACCATTATATGCTCGATAGATATGCTCGAAACCCCCATCATATGTGGTTAAATATGCAGAATATGCTCGAAAAACACCGTTAAAAACTATAGAAAGGAAAGTGAAACGAAAAAACCAATAACATACTCGCATTCAAGTTTTTCAAGTATATAGTCTATAAGAGAATTGTTCTTATAAAATTTACAGTTTAAAAGTTCATTTACAAAATCTTCAGAATTAGGCGAGTCAATGAAGTAGATCTGCCTTGGTCTGTGCAACAAGAAATTTTCTATGTTTTCAGTTTTGAATGATTTTCTTCAATCAGTCAATAAAAGTTTCAATGACGAGAACGACCTCACTAAAGGTTAAAAACATGCGGTTCTAATATTCTCAACAGATAGGCTTTTCAATAATTATTTCTGTTTTCGAACCTTAAGGATGGTCAGGGCCCGAATTCGGGGCAGAATTCGAAGAAAAACAAACTATTTAGACGAAACCCACAAGAATATGCATTTATATGCTTCTATTCTGAAAACCGCGGTTTTATGCATTTATATGCTCGATAAATTTCAATTCTGTTGGTCCCAGACAGGCGAAAATACCTCCGAAAGGCTTCTTTCAGTGTGTATTATTCAGGAAAAAAATATGCAAATATGCTCCAATCCGAGCCCTAGTAATCAATAAAGAGGTGAGGGTGTTGATTACTGTTTCAATGGGCCTAACTATTTGGTGCTGATATGGAATGCTACAACATGAACCACTTGTGAATAGGCCTATTTTGGTAAGAAACTTCCACACATCATCACAAATTATAAACGTCAAGGAGGTGTTTGTGTGTTTATCATAAGAACAGAGCTAGAGTGTCTAAATAAGGCTCGGGATTCAGAGAGATAGTGATACTCTACATGCAATTGCTGAATTGCAGTACTAGGAAACCAAGCCAACAGTTTTAATATCTACATTACTCAGCACAATGTACAGACTTTCAACCCCCAGTCACTCTGATATGAATTGCTAAGCCATAGGGATCAAATTGCACTATACTGAGCTTAGATATTATATATATTGTGACCGTACACAACACGAGCCGAGGATTGAGCCGAGGATTGAGCCGAGGATTGAACCAACAACTTTGACGCAGCGTGTGTATAGAATAAATGAGTGAGACATTTGCGCTGATTAACATCTTTGACCTGCAGCGTGCGTTTGCCACATATCCTTGAGCAAGTAAAAAGTTAAAGGAAGTGGGCGACGTTAGCTACTTCTCTGAGAAAACAATAAGCGTAAGTTAATTCCAAAAATTGCAATTGATTGCAATCAGCAGGGTTTCGACTCGACATGGTCAAGTATTGCATTCCTAATTGTAATATTGTGGCAAACACGGCGAGAAATGTGGTGTGGTGCCGTAGTTTGGGCTCGACATTGTAAAGTATTGCATTTCTAATTGTAATATTGTGGCAAACACGCAAGAATTGTGGTGTGGTACCGTAGTTTTAGCGTTACCGGTATTCCATGGTGCGCTCAAAACTATCTGACCTTACAAGTTGTTTCTTAGTTCTCAGCTTATTTCGTTCCCACCGTCACCGAAATACATGTGTGAGGCTTCACTGCCCGCTTGTCCTTAGCTCCCCTATAACATTCTCATACCTGCCAACCTTACAAAACCAAACATTAGGAGATTTTCGTAGGAGGCAAATATTAGCTCATTAGTTGCCAAACTGTGCTGCAAAATTAATGATTTAAATAAGCATTCGTCACATATCCCATAAATCCCACTTTTAACAGCATTTTCTTTTTACTACTCTTGACATTTTCTTCGAGCCTCTTTGTTACCACGAGTTTCAAAATATCACTTTCTCACTAATCTATATATATAAAAATCAATGTTACGTGATAGTTTGTCTGTCTGTGGGTATGTATGTCTCCTATGCGTTCATATACCATTCGTCCGATTGCGATGAAACTTGGGTGAGATGTTGAGTACACTCCAAGGAAGGTTTCTGACTCAGTAAATCCATTTTACAATAGGTAGCGCACGCGTAGATTCAACAAATGAGCGACGATGCGCGAAGCATTTCAACAAAGTCCCGTATGTGTTCATATACCATTCGTCCGATAGCGATGAAACTTGGGTGAGATGTTGTGTACACTTACGTGAAGGTTTCAAAATTAGTGAATACATTTCACAGTAGATAGCGCACGAGTAGATTCAACAAATGAGCGACGACACGCACAGCGTTTCAACAAAGTCCCGTATGCATTCATATACCATTCGTCCGATAGCTATGAAACTTGCGTAAAATGTTGTGTACATTGCAGGAAAATTTTCTGGCTTAGTACATCCACTTTACAATAGGCAGCGCACGAGTAGATTCAACAAATGAGCTACGACGCGCGAAGCATTTCAACAATGTCACGTTTGCGTTCATATACCATTCGTCCGATAGCGATGAAACTAGGCTGAGATTTTGTGTGCACTCCAGGGAAGGTTTCCAGCTTAGTAAATCCCTTTAAAAATAGGTAGAGCACGAGTAGAATCAACAAATGAGCGACGACGCGCGAAGCGTTTCAACAAAGTCCCATATAATTTCATATACCATTCATCTGATAGCGATGAAACTTGGGTGAGATGTTGTGTACACTCCAGGGAAGGTTTCTGGCTTAGTACATACATTTTACAACAGGTAGCGCACCAGTAGATTCAACAAATGAGCGATGACACGCGAAGCGTTTCAATAAAGTCCCGTATAAAGTCATATACCATTCGTCTGATAGTGATAAATGTTTGGTGAATTGTTGTGTACACTCCAGGAAAGGTTTCTGGCTAAGTAAATCCATTTTACAATACGAAGCGCACGTTTATGTTCAACAAATGAGTGACTACGCGCAAAGCGTTTCGACAACGTCCCGTATACGTTCGCATACCATTCATCCGATTGCGATGAAACTTGGGTGAGATGTTGTGTACACTCCAGGGAAGGTTTCTGGCTGAGTACATTCATATTACAATATGTAGCGCAAGAGTAGAATCAACAAATGAGCGACGACACGCGAAGCGTTTCAACCAAGTCCCGTATGAATACATGTACCATTCGTCCGTAGCTATGAAACTTGGGTGAGATGTTGTGTACACGTCATGGAAAATTTCTGGCTTAGTTAATCCCCTATACAATATGCAGCGCACAAGTTGATTCAACAAATGAGGGACGACGCGCGAAGCGTTTCAACAAAGTCCCGTATAAGGTCATATACCATTCTGCCGTTAGCGGTGAAACTTGGGTGAAATATGGTGGACACTCCAAGGAAGGTTTCTGGCTTAGTAAATACATTTCACAGTAGGTAGCACACGAGTAGATTCGACAAATGAACGACGACACGCGGAGCGTTTCAATACAGTCCCCTATGTCTTCATATCCCATTAGTCCGATAGCGATGAAACTTGGGTGAGATGTTGTGGACACTTACGTGACGGTTTCTAACTTAGTAAATACATTTTACAGTAGGTAGCTCACGAGTAGATTCAACAAATGAGTGACGGAGCGCGAATCGTTTAAACCATATCAGGTATGCGTTCATATACTATGCATCCGATTGCGATGAAACATTGATCAGTTATTGTGTACCCGCCATGGAAGGGGACATAGTAAATCCATTTCACAATAAGTAGCGCAAGAGTAGATGCAACAAATGGGTGACGATGCGCGAAGCGTTTCAACAAAATCCCCTATTGCGTTCATATAACATTCTTCGATTGCGATGAAACCTTGATGAGTTATTGTGTACACGCCAGGGAAGGGCTTCGACTTAGTAATACATTTCTCAATAGGTAGTGCACGAGTAGATTCAACAAATGAGTGACAGTGCACGAATCGTTTAAACAAAAACCCCTATACGTGCATATACCATTCATCCGTTTGCGATGAATCATTGATGAGTTATTGTGTACACGCCAGGGAAGGGTTTCGACTTAGTAAATCCATTTCACAATAGGTAGCGTACGAGTAGATTCAACAAATGAGTGACAGCGATGAAACTTTTGAAAGTTGTTGTGCACGCTCACACGAATGGTTCTAAATTAGAAAATCCATTTTACGATAGCTTAGAGGCAGTTAACATGTTGTGTATCCAAAAGCACTTCAAGAAACAGAATTTCAACGCCAGCACTTTCTTTGATTGGCATTGCAACGCATGCCGGGTACAGCTTGTGTGATATAAAAACTTAACATTGACAAATAGTACAAAATACAAAATAATTGACCTTCGCCTGATTCAATCATTCACGGAAATTGTACCGAAAACTGTTTCAAAAAAGACAGAGTTGTATTCTTTAGCCATAATGTAGGATCAAACAACGAGCAAAAACACTAGAATGTGACATAGTCAATAAGCAACCGCTTACACTGAAACAAATCCCATTTACGAATTCGGGTAGCACAATAACATAACAATCATTACCTGCCCACAATAAACACTTCCTTAAAATACGACACTGGAAAACGTTTGGAGTTCACCAATAATTTACAAGAATCAGGAGGATAACTTGAGTTATCGTGAGGCGAGATAAACTATGGAAAGTCGGGAGTCTCCCGCCTAAATCCAGCTACAGTACAACAGCTCCCTCATGTGTTACAATGCGACCACTTCACAACAAAACTCACACTTTGTCTCGTTGGACGAATCCACTTAAAATGAAGATTGTTATACAGACGCTGTAGATTGAGACAATCTGTCTAGTGATGTACCGGTAAACATTAGCCTGCGAGTCTACTTAGAGAAGCAGTGTGACAAGCCACGCGGTATAAGCGCATTGTTACTTTCATCGTGGAGACGTAATTTTATTCTACTTTCCTAACAAATCTTACCAAACAATTATTCCTAGCCTCAGTGGCGTACGCAGGATTTCTTTCTGGGGGGAAGTTCATTCAGAGTTGTGTACATTACCGTATTAAAAGCACATCAGGCGCAGGGTGAACACCGAACGTTTACAAAACGTTACTGCTAAAAGGAAATTTCATGAACTTCTGAATGAAAAGTTACCAGATAATTACCCTGAAAAGGTTGAGGAACATTGGCAAACAGTCAAGTCTGCTATACTCTCAGCGTGTGAAGAATCGATTGGTTTCGTCAAGATGAGGCATGCTGACTGGTTTGATGAGAATGATGCAGAAATCCAGAATCTTATTGATAAGAAGAGGAAAGCATTCCATGCATGGCAAGCCAATCCAACTTCTATCTCCAAACAGCAACTGTATAAAGATGCAAAGGCTGAAGTGCAAAGGAAAACTCGGGTCTTGAAAAATCAATGGTGGATCTCCAAATCCCGTGAAATGCAGCATCTAGCCGAAACGAATAATACTCATGCTTTCTTCAAAGCAACAAGAACTATATATGGGCCACATTATCTTGGTTTGAATCCTCTGCAGTCTAAAGATAGCACGGAACTTCTTAGAGACACAAACTCCATTAATTCCCGTTGGAAAGAACATTTTGAAGAGCTACTCAACAGGGACACACAGGTTGATAATAACATTTTCACCCGACTTCGTCAGAGACCTCCTAAAGACCACCTTGATGATCCTCCGCCTCTATCAGAAATTGAATCTGCCATCAATCAGCTCAAAAACAATAAAGCATCAGGCATTGATAGGATTCCTGCTGAGCTCTTTAAAGTAGGGAATACTACTCTAGTTCATCACATACACCAACTCATACTTAAAATATGGACTACCATTACCATACCTAAAGACCTAAGGGATGCCTTGATAATAACCATCTTTAAGAAAGGTGATAGGGCACAATGTGGTAATTATCGAGGTATATCGTTGCTTTCTGTTGCTGGTAAAATCCTGGCCAACGTTTTATCCAACCGTTTGAAGCCGTTGGCCGAAGAAATACTGCCTGAAACTCAGTGTGGCTTTCGACCTAATCGAAGCACAACTGATATGATCTTCTGTGCTAGGCAGATGCAGGAGAAATCCAGAAAGCAAGGACGCCCTCTATATATGGCTTTCATAGATATTGTTAAATCATTTGATTCGGTCAATCGAGAAATGCTATGGAGGATTCTTGCCACACTTGGCTGCCCCCCAAAATTCATTCAAATTCTTCGATTACTACATGATGATATGCATGGCACGGTCCTTAACAGCAATGGCCCTGGAGAGCCATTCAAGATTACAACGGGTGTCAAACAGGGATGTGTGATTGCCCCCACACTCTTTTCAATATATGTTAGTGTTGTACTAAATTTGGTCCAAGAAAAGATTCCAAAGGGTGTAGAAATTATATCCAGGACAGATGGAGGTTTATTCAATCTGAACAGATTACGTGCAAAAACTAAAGTGTCAGCTACATCCGTTCTTGATCTCCAATATGCTGATGACAATGTCATCTTAGCAAATTCAGATGAAGATCTTCAAACCACCCTGAATGTGTTCAATGAGGCATACAGAAGCATTGGTCTGGACATAAACACCAATAAAACACAGGTTCTTCATCAGCCTACATCACATGACAGGGCTACTGCTCCTGCTATCATGATTGATGGACATAAACTAAAGAATATAGATCATTTTCCCTATTTGGGTAGTCACCTATCAACAAATGCGAACATTGACGCTGAGATTCAACACCGCCTCCAATGTGCCAGTGCAGCCTTTGGTCGTTTGCTCGTTCGCGTGTTTGACAACCACGACATTAGCATTCTAACAAAATTATACGTTTATCAAGCTGTTGTAGTTCCCACTCTGCTTTATGGCTGCGAAACCTGGGTTACTTACAGAAGGCACCTCGTATCTTTAGAAAAATACCATCAACGATGCCTTAGGAGAATTCTTGGTATTAAATGGCAAGACCGGCGCACTAACACAAGTGTTTTAGAGGAAGCTAGCACTATTAGTATAGAGGCTCTCATTATAAAACACCAACTTCGATGGACAGGACATGTAGTTCGCATGCCTGAGTCCCGCCTCCCAAAACAAATCTTATATTGCCAGCTGAATGTCGGTCAGAGAAAGCAGGGTGGGCAACAAAAACGCTACAAAGATGTTCTGAAGACCAACTTGAAGAAATGTCAAATTGATACAGGTAACTGGGAAGCTGTCGCATCCGACCGATCAGAGTGTCGCCGCAACGTCCATCAAGGCCACTTGTACTTCGAACAAGAGAGAAGAAGGCTTCTGGCTGAAAAAAAGAAATGCCAGGAAGGAGCGCATGATTCGCAGAATGATCAACCCCCAAGATCCATTGGCTGCTCAAGACATTGTGTGCCAATATTGTGGAAGAGTCTGTGGTTCTCGGATCGGACTGTACAGTCACCAAAGAACTCACGCAATATGATTAGGCCTAACGTTGGATTACAGCGAAGATTTACATAAATGTAACTTGGAAGACAATCATACTCGTATCACGAGTGATAGCCTAAATAATAATAATGATAATAATTAAAACATAGATTTAAGGCTGGTAGGTTATCAGCCTTCCAAGCCCGAGCTCAGTGATGGGGTCATCTAATGTGCTGTGCAACCCGGTTTGTTATCCAAGTGACCTTATTCTAGGCGAGTTGCCTTCAGCACGGCTCATAGAGTATCACCTATCCTTACCCATACCTATTGGTCCTGGTCCTATGCCGTTGTCCATCTGCTGGATCATCTGCCTTTAGGGAAGATTTCTCATCCCAAGGACATTGGGTGCACTTTTCCTCACCTCGCTCTTCTGCCGTCTATACTAATCTTGTTAACTCTGTCGATCTAAACTCCCTGCCACCGATAAAATTACTAGACAATGCTATCCCCTACAGCAACTTTGTGAACAACCTAGGAGTAATTTTTGATAGAAGCTTATCTTGGGGAGAGCATACCGCAGCTGTAATAAGGAAAGCTATATCATCAATGCATATCTTGAACAGTGAAGTGAAGGGGCCCCGAGCCAAGAAGTTGAAATGGGGCCCCCTCACTATCGTTTGAAAACCTGACCTAACTGCAGGCCTTTAATATTAATAATGTTTGAAGATAAGAACTTATCAAAGTGACTTTATACACATTTGGAATTCCCCCCTTGCCACTTCCCTTTTTCTAGAAATACCGTACCGGTATTTAATTTATACTTTGGCTGTTGGCTCCATACAATGTCCGAAATAATTATGATAAATAATAGCTATAGCTTTTAAATTTGTGAAATTGTGCTATCGTAATAAGAAAACTACGTCTACACAAATATCAATTACAAAGAGAAGAAAATTGCATGTAAATATATATTATATTTAATACTGACAATAATGAAGCTAGAGTAGAAAACAAAAGGGAACAGATAGGATCGTCTATGACGTACCGGTACTAGGCTTTAAAAATAAAATACACGCCAGGTCGAAAGCTCAAAATTATAGGCTAATGTATTATACAAATAACTTGAAATAAAATAAATCTAAAATTTTTACTCATTGTTTACAAAAAACTGATAATGTTATTATTATTAAACGAACTATTTAAAACAAATAGACATTTCAACTAGCCTAATTTAGACATAACATTTTTTCCTACCGTTTGCATCTGCGAACATGTTAATTACATGTGAGAAGTTAAGTTTTCGAGCTCTTTCATTTTCATTCGTTCTTGGCTCATTGTGCTTCTAAGGTAGGACTTGATAATTGTCAGCTTGGAAAAAGATCTTTCTGCTTTAGCCACTGTGATTGGTACAGACATGAGCATAAAACAAGCAGTACACACGTCAGGATAGCTTGGAATCAGAATGTGATTTTCAATGCAGAGGAGGTCTATCAGTTGCTTAACAGTCGACATTTTCTTAAATTTGAGGAAAAAGATGCACGCACGCTGGAAACCATCTGAAGCATTGTTCAAGAAAAGGCTGAAGAACTTTGTAGGCGTTAATAACTGACTTTATGCCTTCAAATCCACTGTTTAACTGAGCCATTATTGTATCAATCATGGGGTAAAACACAGAAACCCGAAATCTAGTTTCAGGATTGAGAAATCGATGGTCTACACTCAGTTCATCAAAATGCTTTTTAACTTGCCTTAGTCGTTTCTCAGAAAACTCACAAGGTATTCCGCACTTGGAGCCCGTAGTTGAAGCTTCTTTTACAAGGTCCTCAAATGAAATTCTTAGTTCTATAACACCCAAGAGAGCATCACCTAATAGATCAAAAGCTGAAATATTATCCATATATTCAGTTTGGAGACATTTAGATACGATGTTCAGTTGCTGCAAAATCTTTGTTTGTACAACTAACAGAAGACCAAAATCATAACTTTCAATGTTCTTTTTCAATCCTATTGCATCATTCCTTTCTTTTGCCTTATCACTTGTCAAAATAAGTTTGGATATCTCTCTTAATACATCGCCAAACCTCTCCTTTAAAGAAATAACTGCTTCGTGCCTCCCGACCATTTGGTTGGTTTGAGTGTTTTTAACGTTATGTTTACATTTTCAGATGCATCTCGCATCCCCAGCCAGTGTTTGATACTGTGTCCAAAAAGGTTGTAGACATTTTGTACATCCTCAAAAAACTGTGATATTTCACGATTTGCTTCCACAGCGTCTTTCAACGCCAGATTTAAATTGTTACTTGCACACTGTAGGCTACAAAATATGCATGTGGCGCAATTTCTTGAATCTTTTTCTGCACTGCATTGTATACTCCATTCGTTACGCTTGCGCCGTCATAACCTTGGCCACGACATTTTTTCAATTCAAGACCTTTAATAGATTCCACTATTTTACTTGCCAAACCAAAGGCACTTTGATCTTCAACTTTTGTAAAAGAAGTAAACGTCTCGCAAATCTTTATTTCTTTGGGTTTATTCTTTTCATCATTTACCACTTTGACGAACCACCTGAAAACTTTACTTAACTGAACAACTTTACTTATATTCTGAGCAGGTGCGGCTGGTGATTAAAGGCTCTTAGGGGGAGCCTCTCTTGAAAGATTCTATAAATATACATACCGTATTTAATTGAGGAATTTATAATTTATATTGATTGGAAACATTTGTACATTTCACTCAATTCATTCAGCCACGAGTCAATATATTTGGAACTGTTGATAAATAATGTTTTTCAGATGGATAGTAGCGCCGTTAGGCTGCGCCTTAGATGTCCTATTCCTTCCTATGTAACAGGGACGGGAGGCGTGGTTATGAAAGCTCCATTCGTTTCAATTGTATCGCTGAAGGCTCAGGCGACTGCAGCCTAAGTCAGGCTTGCCAATGACGACAAGATGTTCTTATTCTGTGGAATGCATTCAAAGTTGTTCAAGGAGACTGAAACCACTCTCATGAAAGTTTATGCTTTCCCTCCTTCACTCTCCGAAGGATTAATAATTGACAAGTTACCAGAAACAGTTAGATATGACTAACACGTGATAATCATTATTGAGAACTCAAATGGTATCCCTTAGAGTATAATAACTAAAATATTTCCGCCAGATAGCACCATAAGGTGGCAAGGGGTAGAAGAACCATCTACCGAGACTTACGGGAAGTATTCTGTTTAAAATCTCTCCGTTCATGCTGTGTATTTTTAGCCTACTTTTCACATTTTGCAAAAATGAGGAAAAAGTACACTTATGAGATCGGGCAAATGTGTGTCTGTCTGTCCTTCTGTCTGTCTGGCTGGCTGTGAGTGAGTGCCCCCCCCCCCCTATCAACTCCTAAACGGCTGCAGCAATCGAAACAAAATTTGGTAGGAGAAAAGATCTATACCTGAATATCTCACGGCCATATTTGAAAATGATGTCAGTGCTACCTACTGCTGAAAAATCACAATTGAAATTTGAGCTCCATGTTAGATATCTTTGAAGGTATGAATGGGAGCTATTTCAAAATTGGCACACGTATAGATAATAATATTGTAGTTTAATTTCCAGGAGGCCATACATGGCAGTGTTGCCAAAATGATTATAAGCCTGCTGATAGGTCCACTTTTAAATGCATATAACTTCTACACTCTCAATTGGAATTCAACCAAATTTCGTATGTGCTATTTGTACATAAACAGATATGACTGAGCGTATTTTAAAAGCCACCAGGGCTGCCAACTGTTAATAAATGCTCTCAACTTTTTTTATCCAGATACCCATATAACAGAAAGTATGCATGCCGACTGCTTTAAACTATGCATTCGTATAGTACCTGACATTCTATAATAATTTGGAGTAACTTATATACGTCAGTGCTACCAACATGATTCTAAGCCTCCTGAGAGGTCCAACTTTAAATACATGTAACTTCTATACTATCATTTAGATTTCTGGTGAGTTAGCCGAGGGGTGAGTTAGCCGAGGTCGTTGCGGCATGACTGTTGGCAGTCGCTCACATCCGGGAGGCGAGGAGTTTCGAATCCCCCCGCCGGCAACCTTGAAGATGGTCTTCTGTGGTTTCCCATCTTCCTTCCAGGCAAATGCCGGGGTTGGTCCTTAACTATAGGCCACAGCCGCTACCTTCCAACTCCTCGACCCTCCCTTCCAACTTTCCTCCCCAACGGTACTTGTAGGTCACCCATTGGGTGTCCGTCTCGAAGCAGCTACAAAACTGGCGAGCCGAACATGTCCTCGGACACTCCCGGCACTAAAAGCCATACGCTAAAAGAAATTAGATTTCAACCAAATTTCGTGTGTGCTATGTGTGCCATAACATATCTGACTATGCCGATTCTTAAGAATAACCAGGACTGCCAACTGTTAAAAAATACTGTCTCTGTTTTTGTTACCCTAATATCAATATATCAGAAAGTATGCAAGCCAATAGCTCTAAACTTTGCAAATGTATAGTACCTGGCATTCTAGATTAATTTGGATTAACTAATATAGGCCTACGCCAGTGCTGACAAAATGATTCTAAGCCTGCTGATTGGTCCAGTTTTAAAATGCATGTTACTTCTATACTGATTAATGGATTTCATTCAAAATTGATACAACAATAGATCATATTATTTCAGATTATTTCTGACCAATACTTGTATTTCATTGTTGCCAACATGATTTTACACGCGCTGTTAGATCCAATGTTTAACTGCATCTAACGTCCATGCGATCCATTGGACTTCAACCAAATTTTGTATTCTGTACCTTAAGAGATGGAACTAAGAATATATTCTCTCACCAGGGCTGCCAACTGTAGTGCTCTATTAGGCTACATTATGCCAGGTATATAGTATTTCGAACTATTTAGAAATTTCGATATTACCAACTTAATTTCGTCATTATTCTAGATAACTTAGATCCATATAGATTAATCATTGGCATGAACCTTAAATTTTAAGAAAAGTAGGTTCTTTAGTTCGTCACGGAACTTCTTGTTTTAAACACGTGTTAGCGCGTTAAAATCGTTGGTGTAACTTGATTAGTTCAATAATTATGTTGTTTGTCAGTGGCAAGTCTTCATTTGCATGTTACGAGCTACAGTTAAGGTTCCAGATTTCAAGAATGGAAAAACGGAACACACGTCCCAAAACATCGCATTTTCTTAATCAAGGTCGTCAAACGTTGTAATAAATAATACACATATGTATTAAATAAGCATTACATAATCAAATACTCAATATTACAACTAGATATTGCAGACATATCATATAGGCCTTTGACACCAGCAACTTACAAATGCTTTTCATTTGAACGACACTTTGCAAGGTTTTTTCATTTGTACCTAAGTACCTTTCTGATAAAATTCAGTACAATTTTCGTCATAATTGTAATAGGCCTATGTGAACAATTCTTGTTTTATCAAACTAATGGAGCTTCTGTTTCTATCATCTCTCCATTTGATATTCATGACAGAAAAAACTCTCTCCGTAAAAGCGTTGGAGGGGAAAACGCTGAGTATTAACTTCACGAGGACTATGATACCCCTTAATTTTGTTGCCCCTAATAAATCTATAACATGTATCCATCTATCTAACACAGACATAGAAATCATTTTCTCTTTCAAACTTGCACCTGTATCACCAGAAAACAAGCTAGATATTACAATCAATTCTGAAGTGGGACATTCGAAAATTGGTGAAAAATTGAACGGGGAGTATGTTAAATTAGAAAAGGAATTCATTGCCTCTTCCTGAATTTTGAAACAAGGTAAGTAAATTCATTTTATTTTAAAAAAAGCTTCATAAAATAATATAATGGTGCCAATATGTTTGTCAACAAGAAGTCTGTTCCGTGCTCCCCCACCTTTCACAGTGAAATTAAAAATCCTTCAGCCGTGTATGTGGGTGTCGTATAATGCGTTGTACCAGCATTTTGCTACTAAGTGCTGAGCCTTCCCCAGCTCCAACACCACCAGCCGTGGCTGATCCTGAGTTGTATCCATAATAACAGAGAAAAAAGGAGAGCTCTGTATTTCATACTTGATTTCTTTCAGTACCGGTACTTCATTTGCCATCAAAGAAATAACATAATTTTGGATGCTAGTGCTTAAATAGTTTAGGCCTACACTTCTTGCTGGCTTTTGCAAAAGGGATTTTACTGCAGGGTCATAGTCAGGCAGAAGTTCTAATACAGACAAGAAATTTCCTGTATTTGGATCTTCCATTTTACTATTTCGTCCACGGAAAGCAAGGTTCCAGGTGGCCAAAGTTAATGAAACATTAACTATTCTTTCTAGAACGTTCCTCCAGTAATACCATCCGATTGTTCATGAGTTTTAATTCTATCAGAAAGATGTTTCCAGTCGTTTAGTCCCGTACTTACGAAAGTATTCTCTGAATGTTGTGGTAACAGCCAACATGGTTGACAGTAGACACGGTCTAACTTTTGCGAATAGCAAAGCCTATGTCTGTTACATTTCATCCCTGAACCTGATATCCAACTGTAGTAATTAGTTCAACCCCATGGCAGTATACAGCCCATGAAGGGCCCAGGCCGACCAAGCGACCGCTGCCCAGCCATTTGGCCTACAGATATGGGGCTTAGCGTGATCAGTGCATCGGGTCCACTCAGTTGGTAATCTTGGTTTTCGTGATCGAGGCGCTGCCTATCTGTCAGACAGCTACTCAATTGTCCTCAAGAGGCTGAGTGTACCCCTTTCCAACCCTCACGTCAGTTTCATAATCCCTGACGGAGCCGGAAATCGAACCCGGGGCCTCCGGGTGAGAGGCAGGTGTGCTACCCCAACACCACCGGGCCGGCTAGTAGTAATTAGTTGAAAATGATATTTTACTTCCTCGTCCATCAGGCTGTTTTGGAAAGGGACCAAGGTTGATAAGGTCCTGATGCTATGATTAACCTTTTCATTTATAGATTATTGACGGGACTGGGAAATTCAATTTTTCTTGCAAAACATAATTTTCAGCGTGTCCAGTTTCACCCAAGCTTACTACGTCCTTGTTATTATCAACTGGCTGATCAAGATATAAAAGGCCACTGTGAGTGGTCGGAACATCGATTTTATGTACTACAGACTGTTGATGAGCGTCAACATCTGAAAAAAATACATAGTGAATAATATTGGGCAATTAAATTTAGTGTAGTGGTTCATACAGTGCTGTAGTTGGGCCGGTACGGGACGGTACAGCGTACCCCCTAAAATCCAAACTTGTTATAAGCGTACCGGTTTAAATCCCTTTTTTAAATCAGTAAAAATAGCCCTACTGTAAATTGTCCAATGGATTTCAGAAAGAAAAATCGGAAATGATTATTTACTTGTTCAGAGTTATCACTTGGCACAAATTGGAACTAATTGGGCCTATAAGAGTTGGAGTTTGACATTTCAATCGCGCCCGGATGTATAATACATGTTCAGCTGTTGGCAACATTGTGAACTTGGTTTCTTTTGGCGGTAAACGCTTGCTTGTGTGTTTTCAGTGCCACACTGTGCCGTTGTTTGAATTGAGTCTGATTTGTCGTTAGGTACTGTCTGTGTAAAGACGTGAAGTGTGTGTGTGTGTGTGTGCGTGTGAAAGTATGTACATCATAATTTAAAAGTAATAATGAACTTGCTTACTGGTTAAATAGTGGCAAACAAAAAACTCCAGATAATAACAGGGACGTTGAAGAGAACAGTACTAGCTGTGACCAACAAGGCCCTTCGAAAAGATCGATCATCTCAAAGGACAAAGATTTTGAGGAGGAACTTAAGAATGTAGCAAGTGATTCAGTTATTCCTTCTGGTCAAGTAAGTCAGTGAATCTAGATTATCCAGAATGCTTGTCGGAGTCTCAGCACATAAAAATGAAAACAGTAATAAAGAACAAAACACTTGGTTGTTCTTATTGTGCTGAAGCTGGCAGGCTTGGTTTGAAACCACAGCAAGGTTCAGGATTAAAACCAGCTAAAGAGTGGGTAGATGGGGAAATTACTTATTTTGGAAATACTAAAGATTTGCAGCAAAATAGTTTAAGAAAGAAAATATATGAACATAAAAAAATCTATGAGTCATATACGTGCAGAGCAGGCTAAGGCTAGTGCTGAGAGCAAACCTTTAGAAACAGGAGTAGATACAATGTTAGTTAATCAGTGTGAGACAACAAGTAGATTGTTTAGGACAGCATATTAAGGGGCAAAGCTAGGAAGACCATTCTCTGATTTTCCAATAAACATTCAAGTCCAGGAACTTAATGGTTTGGATATGGAAAGAGTCTTACATTCTAAGTTCAGTTGTACCAACATTACGGATCATATAGCCACAAAAATGAGGAAGAAAATAGCTAATCACCTTATAAAAATAATATTAAAATGAGTGTTACGGTAGACAAGTCCACTACCTGCAGTAATGTACTAGTACTTGTGTTATGTTTGAGATGTGCCATATCAGAGAACACTGTAGTTCAATCATTTTTTGAGACCTCATTGAAATTGAAGACACGAAATTCAGTTCAATCATGGATGCCATTTTGCAGAATCTTAGTTCTTATGGTTTTTCTCATTCTTACCTCAAGGATAACTTTGTTGGATTTGCAAGTGACGGAGCCTCGGCAATGTTTGGAAAGAGAAATGAAGTTGCTGTGGCGTTACAGAACATGTTTCCTCACTTGATTGTTTGGCACTGTGCTATCCATAGACTCGAACTAGCAGTACACGACACGAGAGATTCATTTCCATTTTTCTTTGATAAACATGTCGCCTAAAAATGAAGCTCAGCTCAGAGAATGTGCAGCAGACCTTGGTGAAAAACTAAATAAAGCTGGGAAAATATTTGCACTCAAATGGGTTGCCTCAAGTGCTAGAACTGTGAAATCTGTTTGGAATAACTATAGGTCTATTGTCAAACATTTCACAGAATCTGCTGCTGATAAATACAGGGATTCTAGAGAAAGGTCTAAATATGTAGGCCTTTGCAAAACTTTGAGTTCTTCTGAATTTGTTATAAATTTAGCAGATGTATACGATGCGTTAATTGAGCTCTCAGATTTACCTTTGTTTCTTCAAAGAAGAGACATGACAATTACCGAAGCTGACAAGAATATAAAACGTAGTATCCGGGTACTGGAGTCCATGGCATCTTCTCAGTTTCTCATGCTGAGGACGCAACTAAAGCAGCTAAAACAAGGTCTTTAAAGACATTGAGTTACACAACAAACCCTAAAGTTGTTCAAATAAATAGTGGCCAGTTTTACCGAAGTCTAGCAGAAAATCTCAAACAGAGACTTGTCGCCAATCCTAGCCATATATCCCATTTAGGTTCTCAGGCCAAGCAAAACCGCACAGAAAACGAAAAGAAACTGAGGACTGAAGTATTGTTGCTCTTGTAGCGACAAAGCACTGACATAACTTGTGGAGAAAGGAACATCTCTAATATATGAGAGGTTTTTCGACTTCAGGACAAGAGAAAATACATTCAGGCAATCAGAGAACAAGTGGACACGAACATGAAACCTAAAGACCTTGAACAATTACTACAAATAATTGATTCAATTCCAATTTCCACATCAGAATGCGAAAGAGCATTTAGTGCTATGAATGGCATTATCACTAAAAAAGGAACAGTTTGTTGGTAGAACGAACCGGAAGATTAATTTTCCTCATAAGTGTTGGGCCGCCATTGGAAAATTTTAATCCTGAAATGTATGTGCAGTCTTGGCTCAGATCAGGAAGAAGATCAGCTGAAGAAACAGCGTGTCGAAAATGTGACCCACTCAACGAAGTCCACTACTAATCCATCTGGAACCTCCTTAAGTGATATTTGGTGAGTAGGTACCACCTAATACCACCTAAATTTTTTCCGCAACTACAGAATTGGGTTTATAGTTGTTTTATTAGTAGAAATAGATTCAACTAACTGTTGAACTAAGCCAACTAACTGATTATTGGTTGGTTAACGGGACAAAAAGACTGTGTCAATAATGATAGTCGTCCGTCGAAACGATGCATACTGTATACCAGACACAGTGTGATTTTTAATGTGAAGTGAAAAACAAACAAATGTGCTCAGTCCAAGTGAAGTATATCAACCATCGCAATTCGTAAACCGCTTCATTGTTGTTGTTTTTTTTTTATCACACATTCTATGCTTATTATAATATTAACATAATATGATATTAGTTTGTTATAACATATTACGTCCTGACCAAATTGTTAATGGAACACTTAATAACAATAATTTTACTTTGCTTAACAACTTATAACACTTTTACAATATCGTTGACTTTGGTTTCTTCTCACCTTCATTATTTTCATTTTCTTAGTTTTGATCTTGTTTCTGCACCGAAACGTACTCTAAACCTGATTGAGTTTGAGGATGCAACCAAGCAGTTAACGATTTAGTACAAGCACGAACAGTCTCCTCTTTCCTTCATTCTTTCTTTCTTTCTTTCTTTTATCCTTTCATTTTTAGCTCCACTTTCAGAAGTACGTTTCATAGCGTCGTTAAAAAAATAGCACAATGCAAGCCACAACTTAAGTTCGGCCACTTAACCGGGAACCGCTGTGGCGACGTACCAACTACACTACTGCTACTACTCTGCTACTGTGCATTGCTGTGGTGTGATTTCACAGTGGAGGGGGAAGGGGTGGAACGGTAAGTCATGGTCATGCGCTGGATGGGGAACAATGCATTGTCTGTCCGGCGCCAGGGTCGGGTACCCGGCTATCAAAAAATACTCATAGAATACCACACAAATGGATGGATATATCTTACATACAGATTGCACTGAACGTGACTAGTTTCTAGACACAAGTTTAGACGCGTAGTTCCGTACAATTGGGACCCCTGAACTAAATTGAAATCACAAATATGTTTTCTAGTACCGGTACTACTTTTATTTATTTATTATTATTTATTTATAATTTTTCTTTTAGAGTTTGGGGGCGCGGTGCCCCGCTTGCCCCATTGTAGCTACGCCCCTGATACATACATAATTTATTTGCAAATGTGGTCACTCTCCATTATGGCAAATTACAATAACTAAACAAAACAATTCATTAATGATTCAAAATAAATCTGGAAATAATGTAGTTTACTCCTTCGCAGTCTATAACCCACCCACAATCTCTTCATATTCATTATACCAAGTATTGTAAGAGATCGTTTGGGTTGAAGGCTACAAAAAGCTTACCATTAAAATCCATCAATATTACCTTAATAGTAAATATTGTTCAACAAAATGTGGTAATAAAATATAAACAGGTAACTTACAGTCTTCCAACCTTTCACATCCCTCTGTGAACCGGATCCACACGAATTCAGAAGTGCACAAACACTCCACTTTCCTGGCACCCATAGGATGCAATTTCCCATTCCTCAAGAGAGGATTTTCAGATATAAAATCGCAATAAATTTCAAATTCCTGTGTCAACGTCTTGATCGCGTGCTTTCTTGCAACTTTCTCCATCAACAGAAGGGATTAAAGATCAAAGAGGGATTGAAGGGTAGTTAAAATATTATAGAGGAGAGGGAATAATTCTTAAAATAACTTTTTAAGGAAATAATATTAATAAGGAAATAAATTATAGGTAATAATAAAGAAAATGGGTAAGTTTCAGTTGATATAAGGCAAGGGTGTGTGAAGGAAAGGAATGAATAAAATGTTGAACTTACAAAAAACAGCAAGGTCTATAAACAACGATCGTGATTTTGAGCTCTTAACAACCGTCATAACAACGTACGGTACCGTACCTTACAGAATACCACTTTGACCCTCACCAGCCATTGGTTGTTATGCCTATGGTTGCGGTTCCGTCGTTTCCATGTTGGTGGGTTGTTATGGAGTGAAGTTATTACAGAATCGGGCTGTATATGAGTGTTGAAAGAATTTTTTTGCTGAAGTCATATTTAAGAAACACCATGGGACAGAATTGATTTACGGCATTAGCCTCAGTTTCAATCGAACGACAGCTTCTAGATGAACTTGAAGAACAATAATTTAATTTATAAATAAAGGAACGTCAAAATTAATTAATATGATGCTTTAAAGAATCATCCATGTCAAAGGGCGACGTCTTGCATTTCATGCATCATAAAGGCCTAGCCTGTTGATTAATGTTGACATTTGTACTACATAAAGGAGGTGATTCACGTGTTGTTTTCTTCTGCGTCAAATGCTGGGGTTGTTGAACTCTGATCTACAGTCTGTCTTTATGCGTCATGTTCGAACATCAGCAATTTAATTAAATATTTCAAATGGTTCACTGATGATTCTATTTATATTATTTTAGTATAAGTCAAATTAAATATTGATTTCTTTGAGGGAACGCCCATGGCCAGCGGTGTGCACGGATGAATGATTGGGTTATAACTAGGGATAGGAAAAATTCGCGACTGCGAATTTCGCGAATTTTTAAAAGAAGTAATACACAGGTGATAATGTGTTATAATAACCCTAAAAATGGCGAAAAAAGTTGTTTTTGAGCTCGCGAATTTTTGCGAATTTCGCTTAAAACGCGAATTTTACATGAATACGCGAATTTCGCGTGCAAACGCGAATTTTAGCTTTTTCCGTTTTTTTTCTTTATAGTGCACTTCCGATAATTCACGACAATTAATGTACGAATTTCCGCGAATTTTTGAAAGCCGCGAACTATCTGCAGTAATGTTTTTAAGCCTAGCAAAAAGAAAACTATTGGTTAAAATATTGAAATGTATTTTAAGAAAACACAGAAAAAAATTATTATAATACTTCATAACATAGTTTTGTAAGACACATTACTTGGATTACACCAGTGGCGTTTTCTCCAATAACACGGGGTAAGCACCGCTTACCTAGCATATTCTCATAAGAATAAAGTATATAATATCACTTTCTAACGCGCAAGCAACTGCCAAAACGCCGCTTTGAATGACGTTCCTCGTTCTCTACCGCAGTTCTCCACGATCAGCCAGTACTACTTTGGAGAGAAAGAAGAAAGAGTGCGGCTGGTCGCTATGACAACGGCTTGTTTACCTCCAGGAGCCTTCTGGCCCGGAACACTGCTATGGTCGATGGAGTGGTACACCAAGAACGCCAGGTCGTCCTTGATTGGCTAAGACAGGGGGTGTGGCGTTCCATAGCCACAGGGCTGTCGTCGAGACAAGTCAAAGCGGGTAGCAAGGTCTGCTTCGGTTCGGGCGGCTTACCCTAGCGAGCCTGGACACCAGCACTGCTTAAAATTATTTGGTGCGCCTCTCCAGTCCCCACCCTCCATCTGACCATCAGATCCGACCTTTGCTGGGCGCGGTAGTTAAAATTCTTCTTCGTCCGGTTAACTCACAACTCTATGTTTTTGAGTGCAATTAGCAAAATTTAGTATACCGTAACTACTGTTGATATTATTGTGTTGGGAGTGAACAGTGCGTTGGGATCTTCAGAGTGACCCATCAACCCGAAAAGTTCCTCTGATTATCATTCAAATTATATTCAAAGAGTAGGTGTAAAGGATACATAATTTTAAATGTATGTACATCCGTATAATTTGAATAATATTTTAAAGACCTATCACATTATTTTAAAAAATATTTGGTAATTACGGTAGGTAGGGTCTATCAAATTCTCATTTGTACAAAATAAATTAATGCCACTATTTACTGTACCTTGGCGGATCATTTGTAGCGAAGTTCAATTCTTCTCTCCCTCTTAGCGAATTCATCAATTACATGGTCGTGAAAATCAGTGTTCCCCTGAAGGCTGCACAATAACACCTTTTCAATGGAAAGAAGCGTGAGATGTGAAAGTCCTTCTTGATGCATTGAGTTTCGGGTGAAGGTTTTTATACGTTTCATGGCAGAAAACATTCTTTCCACTGATGCACTAGACGCCGGAATTGTCAGTACTAGTTTTAAAAAAAGAAGGAAGCTTTTAGTTTTACGTGACCATTAATCATGCGATCATGAGCCACGGGACCTCCTTTTTACGTGGAATCCGAACCACAGGACTTGGAATTTCACTTCGAAATCTCACATGCATTGACTGGGAATCGAACCCGGTCCACCTTGGTGAGAGGCCAACTGCTTGACCGCTGCGCCACCACGCCCCCCTTAGTACTAGTTTGCATAGGTTATAGGCCTACGCCCCAATTAAGTCATTCAAACTATTGAAGCCGTGAAAACTTACATCAGTACAATTTGAGTGATATTTGCAAATAAATATTAACTGAACATGCAATACAATGACATAAGAATATCTATTAGTCTACTAATAGCATGTTTATTATTTTAATGTTCACTTAGGTCTCATAATAGAAAATAATAATAATGTTATTGGTTTTACGTCCCTGTTAACTACTGAGGCTTTTAGAGACGCCTGGGTGCCGGAATTTTGACCCGAAGGGAATCTTTAACGTGCCAGTAAATATACTGACACGGCTCCCTCGCATTTGCGCACCCTCAAATGCCGACTGGTTGCGACGGCATTCGATCCCGCTATCTTAAGCTCAGCAAGCTAGAACGTTACCGCTGAGCCACGCACAATAGAAAATTTACGGGTAATACCCTAAAAGTTTAGCTCCTTAGGCCAAGAAATGCGAACAACAAAAACACTAATTGCCACACTGTTCAATCGTCAAATGATACACGATAAGAGAAGCTCGCCAACTCTATTGTTGAATAATTTTCTCCGCACTTATTGTAGCCTACATGGATTGGCATGCCTAAAGTTGAAAAGGGAAAAATGAGCTGTGCTGTATTACAATTCTTTCTATTTTTATTTTTTACAGTAGCCTAAATGTGAAAGACTAATAATTATGTGTGTAGAGTAATTGTTGCTACTTCAGATATCAACCTCAACATTGACAAGGGCATAGCTGGAACCGGGTGCTGAAGTTGCTTTATGGTGTAAGCCTAGATTTTGAGTCTTCTTCACAGCTTACCCTTGAAAAAATTCCACGCCACGCCACTGGATTACACCAATATTTACGAAGAGAAATGACTGTCATCGCTTTTTGTTTCTTAGATAGTTTTTTTTTCTAATTTTAGATTGTACAATTCTGAAGAAAACAATATATGAGAACTAAAATTCATCTCGATTTTCTATATAAGAGATAAGTGTGACTATAGACACACTAACTTGACTTTGGGAACTTTCGGGATTTCCGTTGCATCACTCCTTCACTCGATATGTACTGGATCTCAGTTTACCTCACCGACAGTCAAATTCCGTACAATATCCTCATCGCTTTTATGTATGAAACCATGATCGTCTTTATCGAAGTCTAACTACTGAATGTCACTTTCTTCTGCATCTTGGCATTCATCCAGGTTTTGCCCTTATGTCATCGTAGCGAGACCACCTTGCCCATTTGAAATATAGTCGTCACAGAAGCCGAAAAAGGCTTGCTTTTGTGCGAGTGTAGTAGCGGTAATTTTCTCTCATGACTTGACTGCATGGAGAGCATCCAACAAACACGGAATGATCGGAAAATTAACGGTAGATAGCGGACCTCACTTTCTGCATACAGAGATCTTTATCAATCTGGGCGGTCATCCTGGTAAGTTACTAAGTTATTGAGGTTTTAAGGGCCAGAACAGCAAGGTCACCTGCCCCTTCATCCTAGTAACTACTCGACACGTGGCGTCATATAGTGCGCCTTTCAGACATGAATATCTAGATGGCAAGTATCCATATCAAAATGTGCCACTGTTTCCTGAACCAGCCTTAACCAGGTGGTCTTCTTGGTTTCATTTCGTAGTGTACCTGTCAGTATACTTGAAAGATATTGTGCAATTTAAGAATGAAGTAGTAGGGACTGATAACTCTGGTGTTGATTTCCTGAACAATGTTTCACATGACGAAATACTTGAGATTCATATAATTTGGCACAGACATCACTGAACTCATCCCTTTATTAGAAGGCCAGTTTTATCAGACTGTTCACCTTCTAGATGGACATCTACGGAGAATTCAGCAAGCCCTTAAATTTGCTGTTTCTGGAAATTACGGTACGAACATTAAGGAGCTGTTGGAGGGTTGTGGAAATGTGTTAAAAAAGAGAAAATACATTCAGTTTTAGTAAACGTTGGGTACCATGCTCTTAGAATATTATTCAGCTGGGAACAAGATTTACAAATGTGTGCGTTTGGTCCAGCAGAAATAGTGACAATGAACATCAATGAGGACCTTGCAAAGAAAATTAAGAAGTTGCCATTATGTGGAACACTGGAAGAAAGTGAGGTCATAAGAGGATACAGCGAACTGCAAACTTTAATCAAGAAGCAGCTGCACGACAGGACCAAGTCAGACATTGTTCGAGTTTTGCAAGGAATTACATTTGTATTTCCGAAGTTCTCAGAATCTGTGTTGAAATACATTTTGATACTCTGTTCAAACACTAACTGGGAACTTTTGTTTTTCAGCTTACACTAGCACGTTAAGTGATATGTGTCACCGTTTGTCACAAGAGAATTTGGATCTCTTCACTGAAGTATACTTTGAAGGATGACTGAAATGTGTTATGTTATCCATGATATTAAAAGAATCCCGCCTAAAATTTAACATTTTGAAAGTACCGAAAAGTGCACTTGAAACCACCGAATTTGTCACTTTAAAATACCACTTTCTTCACTCTGAAATCACCGAAAAATTCCTATCCCTAGTTATAACACATTAGCATTATTGTTAGCACAAACTACCGGTCCCGACAGCCACCACAATCACATTATTACCTACCCTGAATATATAAGCACGAGACACTAGGCCAACTGGTGTGGGCAAAAAACAGCTTGTCTCTCTCATCCCCCTCTTCTCGAATCCCGCGCATATGAATTAAGTTAGTGGTTACTTCTTCCTTCTGCCGGGTATTCCCATTCCATTGAAGAAAATTGTGGATGCCTAAAATATCGTCATATATCACGAATTGATATTTGCATTGTCAGAGGAGCCCCAACCTTCTGAATTAATCCTGCCAAAAGGTCACTTTTAATAATTTTTTAGTAGGCTAATGTGAGATTCCCGAGTGCCACATGACATCATGACCTCCAAAATCATTGAATTTAGGCACTTCTGTGCATTAAACTGTACTGATTTCGCCCAAAACTTCGTCAAATTCGGCGGCGTAAATAGTTTGAAAATCAAGATATTACTTAGTGTTTTATGAGTAGGCATACTTGCAGCTTTAGAGGTTAGCGTGCGAGCTTCTTTTTCAAAATTTCTGATTTAATTAGCAAAATAATAACACAACGGGGCGGAAGATATCTGAAAGGATCGTGTTAGGCGACAAATCCTATATGACTTACACGAGTGTACGTATGTAAAGAAAGTTTCTACATAATTTGTTGTCGAAGTGGTAAGGGTGTAATGTCGAGGAGTGAAGTTCGGAAATTATTCAACCAGGTTAGATTCCTATTTCACACAAATGAATTGGTGCTGTTATCTTCAAGACGACAAGAGTGATTGTTTTGCAGCTAAAAGGTAAAATAAATTATATAATATAATAAGAGGAAAACGCACAATAATAGCGTATTTTATTTCACAAGAAGTATAGCAAGGGTACATCAACGTAAATACGTCAATGCAAATTATACTTTCTTCTTGCTTCGAAAATCAAGAAAGGATGTATTAATGACCAATAGTAGGTGATAATTGGGAAGCCTCCGTGGCTTAGGCGGCAGCACGCCGGCCTCTCACCGCTGGGTCCGTGGTTCAAATCCCGGTCACTCCATGTGAGATCAGTGCTGGACAAAACGGAGGCAGACAGGTTTTTCTCCGGGTACTCCGGTTTTCCCTGTCAAAATTTCTTCCCAGCAACACTCTCCACTATCATTTCATTTCATCTGTCATTCATTTAATCATTGCCCTAGAGGAGTGCGTCAGGCCTCGGCAGCCGGCACAGTTCATATCCTCGCCACTAGATGGGGGCTTCATTCATTCCATTCCTGACCCGGTCGGAGACTGGAAGCAGGCTGTGGATTTTCATTTTCAGTAGGTGATAATTGTATCATTTGAAGAATATATTCATTGTACGTTTATTCGTAAGCGGGATCGTGCTGTCTTATAGCGATGATTATACGGAACATTTTTCGTGCATCACTTAAAGCTATTAACACCGTCGCTGTTCGTGTGAAATCTTGCATTTTGAAAACAATGTGCTATTTTTTCATTATGTTTGCTATGGATTCATGCGAAAGATTATGCTAAAACCATTCGTCTACCGAAATTAGATCCCGTGGATACTGAAACCATTGTTCTATTGAGTAATATATACCTGTAAGTTCTTTTATTGTATTGATGTAATTTCTGACGTGTCCTATATCAAAATGTATTGCATAGGTTACATGTAATTTGATAAATAAAAATCTAATCTAATCATCCAATATGTAGCTCGAACGAAGTAGGCTAGTAATGCTTGCTATTATCTCCGTACGCTTGAGATTGATAGCCCAACCTTGATTATCTTGAAATGAATGTTCAATGTTGTTAGCCATAATTACACCTCTTCTTCATATTCGAACCAAAAATGTACGATTAACGTTGACGTGCTTGCGTCGAATTAATTCTTCGGTTGTAAAATTTGGTAACCCGTGTAGTGTACGGTGGCAGACGCCATCAAAATCCGGAAAATGTTCTAAGGTAGTTAAATCACTGCCAGCTGGATCGCATCCCTCCTGGCAGCTTTAAACTGCTTGCCATTCCATTGGTTTACGCGTACAACCCCGTTTCCAAATAAGGGCGCTAGGAAGCAACACCAAGTCACTGTGGCAGACACCACTTGCGTATTGCTCGCAATGGTAAACTTGTGTGTTTGAATGTATAATGGTGTATTGTGTTACTGCGTGCCCTTTTGCAAGTCAGAAAAGGGTGAGTGTGAATACAGGGGAGTTTCATACCGTCGGAAAATTCTCTGCGTGGTTAGGCGCTATTTCCGGACAAAGTGACAAGACCTTGTGATCACTCTATTGTTTGTAGTCTTCAATTTCTTGCAGAGAGAACTGTACATTTTGGAAATTAAAGTTAGGATCTGCACCAAAACCTCCTTTTGTTTTCTGCGTTTTGTAAGAGGTCCTAAAGGAGGCAGGGTGTGTTGTCCCACCACGCACGGTGCCTTCGAGTCTCTCAATTCTTCCTTCGTGCTTTAGCGGCTAGTATACTTGGCTGTCGCCCCGCAGGTCCAGGTTCAGTTCCCAGCTCTGCCAATAAATTTTATTCTGGTTTGAGGGCTGGAATGGGTTACACTCAGCCTCATGAGGCACAACTGAGAAGATGTGGGTTCGATTGGCACCTCAGCTATCTTGGAAGTGGTTTTCCGTTGTTTCCCACTTTTACTCCAGGAAAATGCCGGGATGGTTTCTAACTGAATCAATGCCACAGCCGTATCCTTCCCAATCCTCACTTGACTTACAAATACACACATTGCAATAAGACAGGTTATCAGACAAATTTCCCTCAAACCCAAGTACAAGTGGCTAATGTCGTGGTGCCAGGAGATGGCAGTTCAACATGCTGCGACGGGGTAAGGGGGGTCTTGCAGTAAGCATGCGCGGCTTGTCTATTCCAAACCTAAATATATCGGCTGGCAGTCAGTTGCTGCTACTTCCTGCATGATAATTTGTTATCGGGCTTCACATGTGGATGCATTGTTACCTTCCTTCCTACTGTCTATATTCTTACAAGCCTTTGTGTTTACTTTTAACAGTGTGGCAGTATCAGGTACTATAATGGAAACAGTGACCAATGCGCGATACGCAGTGAGCGGGAAGACAACTGCAGTTCAAACCCGACTGCCATCTCCTGGCGAGATATCAGTAGTTGGGTGTGTGTTAAACTTGTCTTATAACCTGTATTTACTAGTGTGCGTACTTCTATTAGGGACAAGGATGAGATAGGTGCTCTGGGACTTGGAAGAAGGTGCTATCCCAGCATTTGCCTGAGGGCAGTGTGGAAAAACACTCAGGATAGCAGCTATCAGCGTCAGGATTCGAACTTGCGATGTCGGGACTTGGAGCATGGCTATGCCACCATTTTAGAACTGGTCACTGTGGTGTTGCCAAGCAGACTGTCATCCTGAGGTTCGGGTTTGATTCCCACCTCTCCCTTTCTAGAAGCGATTTCCTGTTGTTTTCCACTTCTATTCCAGGCCATTTTCAGGATGGTACCTAACTTAGGCCACAACCGACTCTTGTCCCCTACTACTGTACTGCAGCCATCTCATTTACTCAGGTCATCAGACAGATTCCATAAACACCCAAGTACACGGGGTTGTAAGTCACTAATGAATCCACAATATCATCAACTTTGAACAGCTTTCAAGTAAGGATTGGGAAGGAGGTGGCCGTGGCCTTACGTTACAAGCCATCCTGGCATTTGCCCGGAATGGAAATGGTAAACCACGGACAACCTCATCTAGGATGGCTGAGGTGGGAAGTGAACCCATCTCTTCTCAGTTTTATCTCGCGAGGCTGAGTGTACCCCGTTCTAGCCCTCAGACAAGAAGTACATTCCTTAGGAGAGCCGGCAATCGAACCCGGGACTCTGAGGTGACAGTGAAGAATGATAGCCGCTACACCACGAGGTGAACCCTTCCCCAGTAAGTACGGCTGCCGATTTGAGGGATTTTGGTTGGTTGGTTCCTCAGTTTAGGGGCTGCGACAACACAGTCATTTAGCCCCTTGTACTTTGGGTGTGTTAATTGTGATGGCTGTATTAGTGTGTGTTATCTGTAATTCAGGTAAGGACTGCAGACGGTCAATTTTCAATTAGTTTCTACTTTTGCTACCGTTAACGACATCTAGTTGTGAATTTGGCTACTAGATGCCACCCCAACCAGCACCTGGCGACGAACGTTGGAACTTAGAGCGTTAATCAAATCTAACCTACTAATTTTAGCTTCACATAATTGAAGTTAGTGGAAGGTTCTTTTACATGCCATAATTCTATGACATGGGCCCCCTCCAAAGGAAGGCATACTGAGGGATTTTTAACGCTCTTAGAAAATCCGACGACTTCGGCCGGGTTTGACTTTGCGATCTTGAGCATAGAAGCTCAGCGTGCTACCAACTATGCCTTGGAGGAGTTTGTTCTAAATGGTATGAAATGGCACTTGTCGCAGGTTTATATAGGCTATTTTCATTTTCTCAAAATAAATCGAAGTGGTTTGGATTCTAGCAATATCATATTGACAATTCATTGGCTCACTTCGCACATAGCGAACGTAATGTTATTACTCTACGTGATTGGTTAGCTGCTATGGGATGCTTCCTCCACCGCGTATGAGAACGAAGGAAGCCTTGTGCGAGTTGGGCCGCTTTCCTGGAATCGTTTCCTGGAAGAGGCTGATATCCAGTTTCCAAATCTTATCCGTGTAGATTATCTCTATTCTTCTATTACAATTTTGGGGCTTTGGTGGCGTAGTTGGTAGCACGCTGAACTGCTGTGCCCAAGAAAGCGGGTTCAAACCCGGCCGAAGTCGTCGGATTTTTCAAGAGCATAAAATTCCTTCAGTATGCCTTCCTTCGGAGGGTAAGTAAAGCCGGAGGTCCCATGTCATAGATTTATGGCATGTTAACCCTCCGTCGGGCGGAGCTGGCCTGATAGGCGGTGCAATTCTATTGTTGCTCCCCCATTCTCCCTGAGGGCACCTATGCACCTGCCCCTTTTAGTATTTTCCTATCTCTAGGTCCCGTTCCAAATGCTCCCAGTTACTTGTCCCGCCTCCTGCGTTAAGTACAGTAATTACCCTCCAGGCCTTCGACTTTGGAAGGTCCGTATTTCCTTATTATTCCATCACAATATTGCTTATTTTATGAATGAGAAATACATAGATTGTGGTTATTTCGTGGAATAAACGGGTCAAATGATGTCGAAATATGAATTCTATGAATGCAATGAATGTCGCAAATCAAAGCATACAGGTACAGTATGACTTGTCACCCTTGCACTTGACTGGGCCAATGTATCTTTACTGCTGAGCATTCCAACAGTGATTCCAAGTAAGAATGACTCTTTATGGTGTTTGAAGCCATTCTTCAGTGTTGCCTTAGTGAACAGAAGTTCAACTCGATCGTGTTGACCGACTGAAAAGCACCAAAGACTGACTATTGTGCTGTATCTTATTTTGTAATAAAAACATTATTTAAGTTTTGATCGTAATTTTAATATTTGTTTGAAATTTTCTAATGAAAACTGAACGCCATTTGGTGGTGGGTTGTAAATGTGAGCTATTTTTAGCCTATTTTCCATTTTGAAAAAATAGGCTTATGAGATCACCTTTTGTCCGTGTGTGTGTGTGTGTCCCTAATAACTTCTAAACGGCTGGTGCGATTTCAATGAAACTCGATAAGTTCATAGCACTATTCCGGGCGACGCCGACCGTGCCCTTCAAATTTTGTTACTTCTCACCAATCCAAAATGGCGGCTGTGCGAAATATTTCACCAGCATTCAATATCTCCGAAACTGTTACCGATATATCCCTGGAATTTTGTACGGTTATAAAGGGAACTACTAGACGTTCACCTATGTGACCTTTAAAAACCTGATAACTACAAATCCAACATGGCGGCCAAGTGAATTTGTGACTTTTAAATAGACGTTTCTCTCGATTTCACGAACCAAACGCAATGAACCTTGGTGCAGTATATGTATATACACATTGTAATGCACCGACATCTAACTTTGTTCAATTGTTTACATAGCCTCAAGATGGCGGCTGTGCGAAATATTTCACCCGAATTCTATATCTTTGAAACTATTACCGAGATCACCCTGAAATTTTGTACGGAGATAAAGGGCACTACTAGAAATTCATCTATGAGTATTTCAAAAACAGGTTAACTACGAAACGAACATGGCGGCCACGCGAACTTGAAAGTTTTAAATAGACTTTTCTCGTGATTTAATGATCCAAACGCAATAAAACTTGGTACAGCAAATGTTTCTACATATTGTAATGCACTGGTATCTAATTTAGTTCAATTGTTTACATAAACTCAAGATGGCTGCTGTGCGAATTTTAAAATTAAGTTTTTAATTCTTGTGTCATAGTCAAGCGATCGAAGGGAAAGTTTGAATAATGAACCTACGCAATAATTTTCCTTTAATGGTACATGACTCTATGGCCTATACATATAACAATCCAACATGGCGACCATCCGAAATATTTAGACGGCTCTGAATATCTATGAATCTATTATAGCAATCAAACTGATTTTCTTATGTTCATAGGGACTATGAACTTAAGCTCACCTATAGGACTTAAAATAACCTGGTGATCACAAATCCAACATGGCGGCGACTTGAAGTATAAATATTCACATGGACGTTTCTCGCAATTTAACCATCCGAGTGCAGTGAAAGTTGTACAGTAAATCCTTCTTCGAATGTTAATGCACTGGCATCTAATTTATTTCAATTGTTTCCATAACCACAAGATGGCAGCTGAGTGAAATTTTAAAATCTCCTTGTTACTTCTTGTGTCCTAATCATGCGATTGAAATTTGTATGCTACACGTAGACAATAATCTTCATGTAACAGTACATAACTCTACGACCTACATATATATAATCCAACATGGCGACCATCCGAAATATTTAGTCGGTTCTCAATATCTACGAATCTATTACAGCAATCAAACTGAAATTTTGTATGTTGATAGAGGCAATTAACATAAGTAGGATATATGAAAATAGGCTGAATAGTTCTTCACGGAACTACTTGTTTTAAGTTTGATTGTGAGCAATAAATTATAGTAAGAACCCGATGTTCAATTAACTCCCTCTATATATCCTAATGGATGCCACTTATGCGTTAATTGGTTGTTAATGGCCTCTTCACAACAAGTGCCTGTCAGGCGCATGTGCCCGAACTCGGGAGTCGCGGAGGTGCACTCGACGGAGGGTTAAAGATCCTTCCCCAGACTAAACTTGTGTGTAGCTAAATTTCTAGGTTAGATTTCGTTGGAACGCTGTATCAAAGTTCCTACGTTCACCACTGGGTATCAGTGAAATCTGGCAGTGAAAGTTGAAATTACTTGAAAATGAATGGAACCTGTAGCTCACCCTATGGGTGTCCGCTTGAAGCAGGTACAGCCTCTGGAGAGCCGAACATGTCTTCGGACACTCCCGGCACTAAAATCCATACGCTAAATAAATAAATATTACAATTTTGTGAATGTTTGTGTATTTCTATCACCTTATTGTAAAGCATGGTGTTGTAGTTCGGTGTTCTTGAGAGTATTTCTGTGTCTTTGAATCGAATTACGAGATCGCTTTCCCAGGCATGTTCCGCTACACAGATACCGGTATATCTGTTTGTTGGAATCTGCAGTGTTAGGATGGGATTGAACCCACCTGTTATCACAAGGCTGAGTGGACTCCCTTCCAAATACCAGAATTAAATTACTTGGCAGCGCAGGGAATCGAACCTGAACCACAGAAGTGACTGCCATGAATACAAATGAATGTTGGTACTAGCTTGGGAACTTCACACACAGAGAGCAATTCTGAAATCCCTTGACCTTTTACGGTCATGTATGGAGTCGGGATAGATTGGCGTTTCAGGAAAAGTCGAAAGCCTGTTCTCAGTGGCTGTTGAGAGTTGTTTTCCATGGTTTCCCACTGCTACCCCAAAAAGGAGGTGGAATGATTTCCATTGGCAGATTTAACATTTATTTGCCCGTAGGCGCTTTGTAGGTTATAGAGGGGCAGATGACCTCGTAGTTGCGCAATAACTAACTTTGTAGGTTTTAATATGCGCTCCCTATCCAAACATAAGTTTTAATATCCACGTATTTAGCTGTAATGTACAAATGTACTGTTTTAATAAAATACAAATATGGATGTATTCCATTAAGAAAACACTGAAACAAAGATGAAGAAAGAAATATATTTCACCACTCACAGAAGTTTCCATCTGGCATTGACGGTAGCAAACTCCTTGATCTTATCTTCATCAGTAAAGAGTTTGGCCTCGATTTGAAGAATGGACGAAGCGTTCGGTCTGTTCTCAGACAAAGTATAATGCAGGTATGACTTCAGCCTATAAGAATCGAAATGAACAATTTGTAATTGGCGTACACAAAAATATCCTAAGGGCAATGTCAACGTTTGGAAACATGGACTGTAACCGCTCTTTTCGTAGACATTTACTCATTTCGAATGGCACGTCACTAATCTCATTACCCGTAGAGCCCGGAAGTTCTGGCATTTAATTTGGTTAAAATAGGCAGGCAAAAAGGCACATAAAATACTGAAAATAGGCAGTAATATATTTAAAATAGGAATTTATTTGTGTCCGAATTGAATTCGCGAACTTAGCCATGTAATTTACCACTTAAAGATGAAAATTTCGGCATGATAAATAAGTCAGCGCGGACACTCGAGTTGCCTTTAACAAGTTCAACAAGAGACTAATAGCTTCTGTTATGTTTGACATGTCAGACGGAAGTGACTTTCTTCCTTTCTCTGCATTACCTAATCTTTTCAAAATCGGGAATACCAGTCAATTACGCATTGTCACAGCAAAAGGGGTATGAGAAACGGGAAGGGACGTACTTCTCTCATCCTTTCTCTTTCCTGGTATTCATTACGCCCGTGCATTCCTTTCACTAAAGAAGGTTCTGCTATTTAAAGGGCTTGAATTGGCTGAGTTGAGGAAATAAGCTTTCGAGTGCTTGAAAACAAATAAACGATTTGCAGGAAACACGATTCTAAATATATATTTTTATGACGTCAATATGTAATTTATTTTGAGTAACCTTTTATATCTTCGATATGTGCAAAATCATTATGTGCTTTTTAAAATGTTTAAATGGCAGAAAAATGCATAACTGGCCTAAAAAAGGCTTTAAAACTTAAAATAGGCAATGGAAGCCAAAATAGGCAAAAAAGGCAAAATAAAAACAAGCTCTACTGTCCCCAAATGCACGGAAACAGATTTATCTCTTCTGATTTAGAATATCCAGCCAGATAGAAAAGGCATTTTGCCTATCTTCCGGGCTCTACGAAGACTTCAAAAATTGCTGCAACGTGTTGTACACATGCGTTTGGGAAGGTTGGTTCCAAATCTGTTTCATATTGTGTTTGGAGTTTTGCTTATTGTTGAATTCAGCCTCAGAAATTGACCGTAAGTTATAGTGATGCCTTCGTTACTTCCGACTTGCTACACTAGAGCCATCTAGCAGTCAGAATTGAAATCACTTTAACCAGCCAATAAGAGACAGCGTTTGCAATCGATATATCACGACTAATCGAGTATCGTTTGCGATTTAGCTGGCACCCTCTTGATAGCTCTAGCGTAGCACCGAATCGTCAAGTCGGAAGTAACGATGGCATCACTATATAATAGTTTTCTTTTAAATAATAATATGGAATGTTGTTCATTCCTAAAGTGCAATAATTAGAAAACTAAACCATTGATGACATTACAAATATGTAGATAACATTACAAATATGTAATATATGTATGAAAGTGAATTATGTTGGCAGTTTATAGTAGTAACATTATTTTTTTCTTTTTTATTATTATCATCCTTAATAACGGCAGATGACCTAGAAGTTATCACACTTTAAACAACAAGTTCCACTTTTCTATTGTATAAGAGTGGCTGAACTATTAGTTGTAAGTTACTTCCATTACCTTTCCCATCACTGACTGTATCACCGAGTGTTGGCCACAATATATACAGTACATGCTATCTTGTTATATCTCCCAGTGCTGACGTGCGACCTCTCTGACTGCCATCACAAGGGATATGGCGCTGCACATTAATACTGAGCCTGTGTTCTCTGAGGAACCCTCTGATGTAATTATGACATATTAATATTATTTATTTTATCATTTCCCAAAATTGTGAGCTCAGACTGTATCGTTTTAAACTTTTCTTCGAAATACTTTCTTGGGTAGCGCGAATAATTGGCCTTTTGTGGCCTAAAACGCGTGTGATTTATTTAATTTTTTAGAAACGCAAACGAAATCGAAATTACATGGCCTTTTTCATTTAAATGCTAGTATTGGGGCAAATTGGATAAATTTGCTTCTAAAATTGCCATTTTAGTTAGTTATTGAGGTTTGAAGGGGCGGAACAGTGAGGTCATCTGCCAGATAAGTCGAAAGTGGTCGGGGTTCATTGCTTGATAAAATTTCTTTTTTATCCTCCTCCCTCCATTTAGAAAATGGAGCTTCTCTTAAAATACAAACTAAATCTACGGACGGTTCCATGTTAAAACACGCATTGTAGGGAACACTATTATTTCACACTATAAGAAAAGATTTAAATACTATATACCTAATGAACGACCTCTCACTCTACATACTCGTACTTATATTTATAACATAACTGAATTTCAAACACACTTTCTCTCCAAACATACGCCAATAATTATGTTACGGTACGCTTTACACAGTAACTATAAAAACGTCAAAAGTTCACTCTTTTAGCTGTGCTACTGTATGTTCTTCAAAAGCGTTTATTCTATTCACACTTCACTCACAATTAATGCGCCACGCGGCCACGAATCACAATTTAACAGCACAATTTTTACTATAAAAGAATACTTCGTTCACCACACGTTCAAATTTATAACAAGCATCTCGTTGCAGCTGTTGGAACAATAGCCACAACTCCCGCGACAAAATAGACTAGTAAATATGTCTGTGTGATTGTGTTTTACCGTGATTGAGATACTAACGTTGGCAACAATGGCATAGGAGTGGAGAGCCCGGGTTATAATCGGGTGCGTTCTGATAATATCGTCACCGCTCGTGCCAGGCAGTTACATATTCCAGGTGCTCGCTGGGCTGCACCAAGCGGAATACCTTTGTATACATACTGCAGGTAGTTTGGTGCGTTGTCATGGCAACCGTTGAGTTACACGTCATAAGTCAGCCCGTACTGCTGTGAGCATTGGCAGGGCTGCACTCAGACCGCAAGGCGCAATCGTGAAGGAAACGGATTGCGGTGCTTGCTTAATTGCTAAAAAGGATGAGTGCTACGCCGGTTGTGTAATCACAACATATAAAGGGCACTCTTCGTTCATTTTAACGAATACAGTTGGTCTTAAAGAGAAAATATAAGGATTCAGAAAATGATAGACAATTGTTTTGAGAAATGTTAGTGCAGCTGGGCTGTACCTGATGCACCTGAAAAGCCGCTACTGCTTGGAGGTTGGTGTCACTATCGAGATAAAGGAGGAAGACGTATCGATTCCGATCCAGATCGAGATCATCAACCCAGTAGCAGATGAAGATATAAGATGTATAAGTCTCCATTGTAATAACGGCCATTCGGTGTATGCTAAAGGTGTGAGTACTGATGGAGTCCTGTACTCTTCTTCTTCTTCTTCCTCCTCCCCTTTTCTTCTTCTCCTTAGATTTGCCCATTATTCAGGGATCAGTGTTTCTTGGTTACTGTTTTCCCTCTTTTCTAGCGTGCTCATCTCCCTCTTTCAATCTCTCCCCTCTCAAGTCATCCTTCTGAAGTCATCCTATGCTTTTTGTACCTTACTGTCACCTGTAGGTCTCTTGTCATGACATGACCAGACCAATGGAGACTTCTCCCTTTGTCCCTAAAATAGGTTTTAAATAATTAACAAATCTGTGTACTTCACGGGATGGCTGTGCGAGTTAAATTGACAGCCTTTGTCCCTAAAATAGGTTTTAAATAATTAACAAATCTGTGTACCTCACGGGATGACTGTGCGAGTTAAATTGACAGCAGCTATCGTGAGTGCGATTTTTCAAGGGTAATTTTCCCCTAATCCCTCCAAGCAAAAGCCGGCATTCCCTTCCTTGGCATAGTGCAGCAGATGTACCACAGAGAGTCCCATTCGACATGCTTCCCGTGCTGGTTGAAGGCTGTGAAGCACCCACAGGGCGCACTCTCTGCGAAACTGCAATCTGTCCATTAATGATGGCGTGAACAATTTCCTACATTCTGACCTCTGTGCCAATTTCTGCTACCGTAACTCGCTGGTCCTGCATAATGAGGGCATTCACCAGCTGGACAATGTCATCGGCAATGCTCCAGATTGTTCACCATCAGCCAATGACATCCGTCCTTCCCTCAATTGCTTGTGCAACGCCTTTACCCTTGTCACGGACAGGCAGTGCTCTGCGTACACTTGTGCATTCTTCGATGAATTTCCATTCCCCGCACTCCTTCCCCTTTCAGGAAATACACTACACCTCCTTGCTCTTCTTTTGAAGAATGAGTGCAATGGACGGTCGACGCGTGTGCTTGCTAGCTCTGTCATCACGTGGGTGTGAGTAGTGTGGTAAGGAGAGAGCTGCACCACTTCTTATTGAGCCACCCTCGTATTTGCCCCGAACTTGATATCTCGCTAGCCAAACATGGGATTAGAACATACAGGGTGTCCTAGCACTGCTAGTAATGCCCCCTACTTTCCTATAGCCTCTTTATTTGATTAAAAGACCAAAACTAAAAGGTCATTCGCGAGTAGTGGGGTAGTGTTGGTTTCCTGAAGTCGCGCTTGTGCTTGAATATGTTTGCCTATGTTGGGAAAGGGTTAGGTGGTGGGGGAGGAGTAGGGTCGAGTGAGGGGTCGTTTAGATGGTATTTTTTCCGCTCTAGGTGATGGTGAGGTTATTTTTTTAAATGGATGGAATTTGGAAAGGCCATTTGGGGTAAACGTGTGTTTTTTGACATTATGGCGATGAATGTTTTTTTATACGCATGCGCACTTGAGGAGTTTTGTAAGAGGGCGGGCTTTTTAAATGATGATTTATCAATGAGTGTTTTTTTTAATATGTATTGAAATAAACCATAAAAACTAATAGGTCATCGGCTTTTGACTATCTCGCTAACCAATAATCGGATTTAAACCTATGAGGTGTCGTAGGACTCGTGGTGAACTCTCATTTTCCATGGACGGGGTATATCCACACTAAAATAAAAACGTGGTAAGGGGGGTTTTGGGGAGCTGCACTACTTAGGAAGTTGTGAGCCCCCGCGACCTTGGAATGGAAGATTCATGCTAGGAGGGCGTGCTTGGATTCGTTTATTTCGTTTCGTCGTGCTCTTTACGGGCATGTAGGTGTCGAAAAGGTGAACTTAGGGTTTTGGGTCAAAACATGCGTTTTTCACATTTTTGCCGATTTTTGGAAAACGGGCCATGCTAGGAGGGCGTGCTTGGATTCGTTTATTTCGTTTCGTCGTGCTCTTTACGGGCATGTAGGTGTCGAAAAGGTGAACTTAGGGTTTTGGGTCAAAACATGCGTTTTTCACATTTTTGCCGATTTTTGGAAAACGGGCCATGCTAGGAGGGCGTGCTTGGATTCGTTTATTTCGTTTCGTCGTGCTCTTTACGGGCATGTAGGTCTCGAAAAGGTGAACTTAGGGTTTTGGGTCAAAACATGCGTTTTTCACATTTTTGCCGATTTTTGGAAAACGGGCCATGCTAGGAGGGCGTGCTTGGATTCGTTTTTTTCGTCTCGTCGTGCTCTTTACGGGAATGTAGGTGTCGAAAAGGTGAATTTAGGGTTTTGAGTAAAAAAAATGCGTTTTTCACATTTTTGTCGATTTTTGGAAAACCGAAAACGTGAGAATGACGTGTGTGATAGTATTTATTTCGTCTCTTTATTCTCTTTACGTGGATATAGACATGAAAAAGGTAAAAAGCTGGAAACATGGTTTTCTTATGGAAAAGGTGTTTTTTTTGTTCATTTTCGCGTTATTTGGAAAACGAATGAGGCGATTTTTATGATGGGCATGTCGATGTATTTGTGTCGTTGTTCAGTTTACGGGAATGTAGGTATGGAAAACCTGAAATCATGGTTTCTGTCATATTTTTTTTCGAGATCGTTGAGGAAAACGGGGAAGAAGTAAGAAACCAGATTTGAAGTCACATTGTGTTATGCGCTTTAATGTTGGTAAAACACTTATGCATTATTATTATTATTTGTCTTGACTGGTCAGGACTCACACGCAGAGAGAGAACTTGCTTAATGCAATGAGAATTGAAAGCATTGAGGCTGGCCCATGTCGAGCAGACAGACACAGGTCTTATCATTGTACGTGCCTCGCAGCAGAGAGAGATAAGAGGCAGGTGTCATTATACAGTGTGCGGATTTATACTGTGTATGTCATAGCCTAGGTTCATTATGGACTCATCATGCAACGCAACAGATTGGCATGGGCTCGAACAAAGCGGTTATTGGACATGTAATAAACAAAAGGGTGGGAATAATGAAAGGTCATATGATACATTTTTTTTAATTTTTTTTTTCAAAATAATTAAATAGGGTTTTATTACAAAAAATTATGTTTATTGACCCATGAATTATACGTGGAAGGAAAACCTAACCACTTTACAAAATATTTTGCACCTTTGACTTTAATTACTCGTTCAATGAGATAATCGTTGGGATATAATGTTTTTTGCACTTCTTCATAATAGAATCGTCCCTGAATGGGTTGACCGCTCTGATCTTCTAAGAGATACGTCACTGGTTGACCTAGCTTGACTTGGCGAATTTTAAAAATTTCTGTCGATCATTGTGGAGTATACGATTTTGAAAACACACTTCAATGTTTACTAATGCGAACAAAATCTCCAATTTTAAGGCGATGTCGCCTTGGATCTACCCTTTTTATAGGGTTAAACAGTCTATTGAGTCTGGATAGGTTCTTGGTGACGAGGCGAGGTTTCATGCCGATGGTGGAATGAATGGTGTTGTTGTAGCGAGACACAAGTTGAGGTAACCAGTCTATCCATCGATAGGAACCATGTATTGTAAACTCTTTCCACATATAACTTTTTAATGTTCGATTGAAGCGTTCAACTACACTAGCTTTGAGATTGCTATAGGTGGCATAATGGTGAATATCCTTAGATTTGAGAAAACTGGAGAAATCCTTGTTGAAAAATTCTTTCCCCTGGTCGGTTTGTAACAAATGAGGTTGACGTTTTGATTGTTCAATAATATGTTGAAAGGCCTTTGTGACTAAGATACCAGTTTTATTTTTTACTGGTTGAACAAAAGCCATTTTGGAATAGACATCAATGACAGTCAACATATAGCGTACACCGTCGTTAACGTTAGAATAAAGTATCATTTCAACCAGGTCTGCCTGCCAAAGTTCATCGATTCCTTTGGAAATGACACGACGACGTTCATAAATGCGTCGGGCTGGTTTATGCAATTCATGAGCAATGCCCACTTTGATGGGGGATGGCTTATAAGATAATTTTAGCATCTCGGAGTTGTTGTTCAATGAGGGCGATTTCCGCCTCATGTCCAGTGTGACCAGCTTGTTTTGATGCATGAAGCAAGTATAAGCGCTCTACTAACTGATTGGGATTATTCCAAAAGGTTATATCTAGGTAGGGTTTTAATTTCTTAAACCTTACACCAGAGGCAGAGTGATGTTTTTGCTTACCAAAGATGTTTGCAATGATGGTTTTATATTTTTGGGATATATTGGCATTGACCTGCTGAGAGGATTTATAGTTTCTTTTGTGAGCGTTGGTGTCTAATAAAATGGATTTATATTTAGCAAGGTCCTCGGACGTAAAATCTTGTGTCGAGGGGGTGCGAGAAAATAGCAGCTTTAACAGACCTGGTGTTAATTTATAGTTGATCTTTTTAATGACAGCTTTCGTACGAGCAAATTTAATGGATGAATCCCCAATTTTAAAACTATCATTCTCATAGCGAACACCATACGTGGTATCTGTCTTTCCAATAAATAGAAGGGTCAAATACGGTTCCAGGGTTGCCCATTAATGTTTGATTAAAATGTTTTTGAGTTGAGCTTTATTTTGAGGGGTTGCCAAGACTTGTGAAAACGGAGACGATGTGGAGGAAGACGGTGTTGCCGCTATGACGGAAGATTTTTGTTTTGTTTTTAGAAACTGTTGAAGGGGTGACGATTTCTTTTTTCTTTCAGGACTAAATACGCTTTCGCTGTCACTTTCACTTTGTTCATGCTCTTCTTCTTCTTTCTTTTCATGTTCTTGATGTTCTTGTTCACTAACATTAGAGGAGGAGGAAGAGGAGGATTTTACCTGTCGTGTGGATTCTGTTTGAGTAAATTTTGAACTTGTTATGGGTTTGGTTTGAGAGGTAGCAGCAGCAGCAGCAGTAGCAGCAGAAGCATTAGGTTTAAATCTCATGGGATCAACCGATGATGGAGCATGTTTTATCATGGGTAAAGGATTGACGTTTTTTAAACGTTGCAATTCACGAAATTTATGTCGAATCGTATTTCGTGCCTCAATAATACGCTGCATGATTTGAACATGTTTCTTGTACCCTATGGCGTTCGCCATGGTAAAGGTAAAGACACACTAACACGAAATGTCCAACCCTGGGTCTTTTTAAACAGAAATAAAATGATCAAAACCCAAGCGATAACGTCCCTCACATCGTTCACTCTGTTTATTTATGACCAAACAGGCATGGGGATGATGGTTCCAACACGAAGCACACAATTGCGTGAAAGCTGTAAAGGACATATCTGGATTCACATGATCTTGAAAAATATGATAGAGATTTCTAGAGTCTTGGCGAAAGAGAACGATGAGATTGGCATTGTCACGAATCAACTGTTTGGGGATTTTGGAATAGGTCTGAGCCAGATAAAAACAATCCACTTGTTTATGGCGTCCCATACTAAAATACTCTTGAATAATGGCCTGTCGTTGAGTGGCAATATCATCAAAAATTATAATGGAATCTGGTTGAATGCGGTCTGGTTGAATGACATCTTGAGGTGAGGTGAATGTAAAATAGCCCATGGCTTCTTTATTTAACGAAGACATAATTTGTTCCAGATACACGTACAGAGGCTGGTACAAGGATTTGGCAAAAATATAAATATTTTGAAATCGTAGGCCATGAGGTGCGGTAATAATGTTCAGCAAAACATTGGTCTTTCCACAACCCGAAGGCCCTACCATAATACATCGAACGGTAGATGGGAATAGGGTGCCATGACGTTTAGGTTCGCACACGGACAGTGATAGCTCTGAAACCAAATCAGAGACGGGCAAAGCATGGGGTTGTTTCATTAATTCCATTGTGTCGATGACTGAGTTTTTTTCATGTGTGTATAAGGTTTATATATATATATATATATAGGCAAACGGTGAGTAAGAAAGGTTAGTTAACGTCTATCACCATGGACGTGTTTGGGAGAGCTCGTGTAACCATGGCCACGGCCGCCTCTTTGTCAAAACAGTCACGAGAGGTGGCAACAAAAAGCTATGTCGATCGCAAAGTGCAAAGTGTCTATCACATGGCCCCGAGACTAACCGCTGAGGGCTATTCAGCCAATCATCATCGTATTATTGATGTGCAAGAGCCTCGAGACGAAAATGATGTCTGCACGAAACGTTATGTGACCTATCAAATGAAAAGGCTTTATAAATTTGTCCCATCTGTATTTTTAGTGTACCTGTCAAATCAAAAACTGGACAATGACGAAAACCATTCCCCACCACCACTACCACTGGTGAATGATGATCTTACCTATATGCTTGCTTCCGGTTTAAGTCGTTATCGACTGCATTTTGATGGTGTCATTCATATTAAATATGTCATGCCTGATGAGAAACATTTAAAAATACAACTAAACGGTGATAGAGTGTTGGCCCACAACCATCAAAGAGTAAATGTGGGAGATGAATTATCCTTTCATCTTATGCTTACGTTTGAGGAAAAGGAAGCTGGGAAAACGGTGAATGATTTTCCGCTTTATATAGAATTGGAATATACTGCTATGAAATAAGGTTATCTACGTTAGTTGTTATCGAATGTTTGCTGTGAAAGGTTCACCAAGTAGCAGCATGGTGAAAAAAAGATATGCTATGAACATGGAAAAAACAAATCTCAAAAAGAGAAAAAAGCCAGGTCGGAAACCAAGTCGATTTGCCTCACACCCAGTGTTAAAACTTAAAAAAACTAAAAAAAAATCAAAAAAGAGTGGCTATCGAAAAAGCTTTACAAGCGGTGCGATTGTCTACAGCTCCGAAATCGCAGCATTATGTATCGATAAAAAGAAAAGAAAGAAAGCAAAAACGTGGGCGAGTCATTCCTGTTGCTAAGCGTGGGGGTTTTTTGCCGGCTTTATTTGCAGGGTTGGCAGCTTTGGGGTCCCTTTTGGGTGGTGCCAGCGCTGTAGCGAAAACCATAAAAGCCGTCGAGCAAGGCAAGCAACAACTCAAAGAAAGCGAGCGACACAATAAAACGTTAGAAGCCATTGCGATGGGAGCTAGAAATGGCAACCCTTTAAAGCCAGTCTTTTATCCACAAGGTAATGGCCTACCGTCTAAGGAAAAAAAAAATGTCCATCATCATCGATAAGCGCTTAAGGCAACTGCCTCGTCATGCCATGACCCATGAAGAAGTGGAAAGCTATGCCAAACAACTAAAGATTTCTCATTTTCGAGGTGTATTTATGCGAAATGAATTACCTAAAGCACCGTGGAAAGAAGAACGAGTCATAATGAATTTAGATGATAATGCAGGCCCAGGAACCCATTTTGTAGCCTACGTGAAACAAGGTTCCACAGTATGGTACTTTGACAGTTATGGAAATTTACCACCCCCGATCGAGTTGCTACGTTATTTGGGAAACCGGGTAAAGATATTCTATAATGTGAATCGTCAACAAACCTTTGACAGTCAAGAGTGTGGCCGTTTGAGTTTACATTTTTTATATAAGAGGTCGCGTTAAGCCAACAGTTTCATCATTATGAATGTCAGCGCCAAGACCTTTACCGTGCACAGTCGCGGGCCTGAAGTGTCCCTGGATTTTTTCCCTCCCATTGAATTGCATTCCGAACAATCCTATGTGCTAGGATTAATTTCTTTGGAAAGTTACAACAGAATTTACAATATTCAAGTGGATATTAATGACAAATTTTATTATGATGATTATATGTTGACACTACCCCCTGGAGGTTATACCATAGACGATGTGCATGAGGCCATTAGCGTGTCGATGATAAAACAATTTGGTGTCAAACCATTTGCGGATGGGACACACAAATTTGAACTTACAGCCAATACAATAACTCATCGCTGTCGCATTTTCTCTACGTTTAACATTGACTTTGAAACACGAGTTCATTCTATTGGTCCTTTATTAGGATTTAAACCAAGAGTGTTGGCAGCTCAGCAACCCCATGAATCAGATTATCCAGTGAAATTCATCGAGGACCATCACATTTCTGTAACTTGCAATATTATTAGAGACGTATTTACGAATCAAGAACAAAGCCATTCCCTGTATGATTTTATTGTCACCTCTCCTTGCGGCTATATTATTCGTGAAAACCCTTCAGTGGTTCTCTATCATCCTGTGTGTGTCAGTGATATTAGTAATATTACCTTACGCTTAGTGAATAGAAACCAACAACTGATTGCTTTGGACGCCAACACCCCTGTGACCTACAAGTTGGTTTTAAAGACGCTATGAAATTTATCTATAAAGCAACAACAACGTCTACGAGCTCGGTTAGTTGCCCGCCGTGTATGAAACGGTTGACACGGGTAAACCGACAACGCTTACAACGCATTGGTTATACGCTACACCCCAATCATGAACAAAGAGCTGTTGCAAGTGTTAAATCCCATACAAGTGGAAGATGGCGTCGTGCGCATTGATATGCATTCCTATCAACCTCAAGCAACAGGTCTGAATAACAATGACGAGATTCAATTCATCATTAACAATCAAGATATTTTTACTCTACCTCATGAAAGTGTCCTTCAAATTGAGGGTAAATTAATGAAAGCAGATGGCAGTACGCCCACAACGTCTGCGTTGGCGAATCATGGTTTGGCTTTTCTGTTTTCTGAAGTACGTTATGTGATAAATGATATTGTCATAGATATGACTCGAAATGTGGGCATGACTAGTCTTATGAAATTATATCCATCCTATAGCGAGGAGGAAAGTAAAACGCTTTCTATGGCAGGATGGTGTCCCAACAGTAGCAATAACTGGCTTGTTCATACCGATGGCACTTTTACAGGCTTCCTACCCTTAAAATTACTCCTTGGCTTTGCCGAAGATCACAAGCGTATTATTTTAAATGCAAGACAAAGTTTGTATCTGGTGAGAGACCGCAGTGATTATAATGCACTGAAAGGAGCCTCTGACCAAGTGATAGACTCAAAAATTCAACTGCTTCGATTACTATGGAAAGTGCCCCATGTGACGCTATCGGATCGTAAAAAGCTAAGCATGTTAAATTTGGTGCAAAAAGATAAAGCCTTGCCTATCGCCTTTCGAAGTTGGTGTCTGCATGAATACCCCTTGCTACCTACCACTGACACTCATAGTTGGAGTGTCAAATCGGCTCGCTCTACCGAGAGACCCCTCTATGTTATTATTGGTTTTCAAACCAATAGAAAATACCAACAAAGCAAAGATGTCACCTTGTTTGATCACATTCACTTGAGAAATATACGACTATTTTTAAATAATGTTTGCTTTCCCTATGAGGGGTTGGACCTCAATTTTTCAAAAAATAAGTTTGGCCCCCTTTATGACATGTTCGCTAAATTTCAATCGTCTTATTATGAAAAACAGGATTGTCCTATGTTGTCGCCACAAGGGTTTAAAGCAAAAGCACCACTGATTGTTTTCGACTGTTCGTATCTAGAAGAATCTATGAAAATCACCACCATTGATTTAAGGGTAGATTTTGAAACACAAGAAAATGTCCCAGACCATTCATGCTAGACAAGTGAAATATCATCCTTTATCCAATTGTGTCACCAGCATGTAAGCCATGTGTGGTCGAGTGAAAAAAAAAAGATCATCATTCATAGGATTAATGATAAGCGTCTGCATGCACAGTATCTGTTGCGCTCTGGCACTGTGCGCACATACGACAACAACAAACATCATGTGTCCCTCAATAAGCAACAGCAATAACAACAACAACAACGTGACAGACCAACCATGGAATTTAAAATGTGAATTTAATCGTTTGAAAACTTTGGAAGCATGGACAGTTCCCTTTATGGATTGTGGAGAATTGGCTGCGAGCGGATTTTATTACTTAAAACGTGGGGATGTGGTCAAGTGTATTTTTTGCAACATTGAAATTGGAAACTGGGAAATAGGGGATCGACCCTTTAGCGATCATCAGCGATGGAGTCCATCCTGCCCTTACCTCAATCGCTATGATGTGGGCAATATTCCATGGAGTTTGAATTATCCGGTTATTGTACCAGACCCTACAAAACTAGGAGATACCTGTGGACCGTATGTGCAAACTATTCATTTGAATGCTGTTCCAAATTAAGCCAACACACTTTTTTGTAATAAAAGTGTAAGTTTTTTTGTTGTTATGAATGAAACCTCAACAAATATTTCGCTGTTGTTCAATTCATTTTTTCCTTTTTTTCCCCTAAAGTCCTTTGACTTTGCCATGTTAAACCATGGCATGGGTTAGTTGTTGATTAGACGTCAATGAGGTAACAAGTAAAAATAAAAATAAAAAGCATGATGCGTATACTCATCGTGGATTGTCAGGGGTTTAAAATTGCAGACAACAAATTTACATTTAAGGAAGTTGCTTTTATCGATTGTAGTACGTTTTGGGTGTCTAACCCTATTCATTTGGTGTTTAAACCTCCCTATGCTTTCGAGTTGCTTAGTGAAAAAGATAAAAAACAGAGCCAATGGATTGAAAATCATTTGCAGTTAGCATGGAACAAGGGTGATATTTCTTACAAGTATCTTGACATTGTCATGAAAGCCCATTTGTCCTCGGCCAATGTCTTATTTGTTAAAGGGAGTGAAAAACGCCAGTGGCTTCAACCATTTCTACCCTCTCACTGTCAATGTATTGACCTTTTAGATCTGGGTTGTCCATCCCTGCAAACGCTCATGGACACTTGTCCTTGCGACAATATTCAGAATAAAGCCTTAGCGCATGCATGGCAATTGTTTCATTGGCTCACCACGTGTGCACGTCTCACTGCTATCATTGGACGATACACTTTCAGTTTTAATTTTATTGAACAAATCCCAACATGCACTCGTGGTGAGCCAATGAAACAATTGCCATGCATGCGCTAAGGCTTTATTCTGAATATTGTCGCAAGGACAAGTGTCCATGAGCGTTTGCAGGGATGGACAACCCAGATCTAAAAGGTCAATACATTGACAGTGAGAGGGTAGAAATGGTTGAAGCCACTGGCGTTTTTCACTCCCTTTAACAAATAAGACATTGGCCGAGGACAAATGGGCTTTCATGACAATGTCAAGATACTTGTAAGAAATATCACCCTTGTTCCATGCTAACTGCAAATGATTTTCAATCCATTGGCTCTGTTTTTTATCTTTTTCACTAAGCAACTCGAAAGCATAGGGAGGTTTAAACACCAAATGAATAGGGTTAGACACCCAAAACGTACTACAATCGATAAAAGCAACTTCCTTAAATATAAATTTGTTGTCTGCAATTTTAAACCCCTGACAATCCACGATGAGTATACGCATCATGCTTTTTATTTTTATTTTTACTTGTTACCTCATTGACGTCTAATCAACAACTAACCCATGCCATGGTTTAACATGGCAAAGTCAAAGGACTTTAGGGGAAAAAAAGGAAAAAATGAATTGAACAACAGCGAAATATTTGTTGAGGTTTCATTCATAACAACAACAAAACTTACACTTTTATTACAAAAAAGTGTGTTGGCTTAATTTGGAACAGCATTCAAATGAATAGTTTGCACATACGGTCCACAGGTATCTCCTAGTTTTGTAGGGTCTGGTACAATAACCGGATAATTCAAACTCCATGGAATATTGCCCACATCATAGCGATTGAGGTAAGGGCAGGATGGACTCCATCGCTGATGATCGCTAAAGGGTCGATCCCCTATTTCCCAGTTTCCAATTTCAATGTTGCAAAAAATACACTTGACCACATCCCCACGTTTTAAGTAATAAAATCCGCTCGCAGCCAATTCTCCACAATCCATAAAGGGAACTGTCCATGCTTCCAAAGTTTTCAAACGATTAAATTCACATTTTAAATTCCATGGTTGGTCTGTCACGTTGTTGTTGTTGTTGTTATTGCTGTTGCTTATTGAGGGACACATGATGTTTGTTGTTGTCGTATGTGCGCACAGTGCCAGAGCGCAACAGATACTGTGCATGCAGACGCTTATCATTAATCCTATGAATGATGATCTTTTTTTTTTTCACTCGACCACACATGGCTTACATGCTGGTGACACAATTGGACAAAGGATGATATTTCACTTGTCTAGCATGAATAATCAAACAGTAGGCACTGGTATGGTCTGGGACATTTTCTTGTGTTTCAAAATCTACCCTTAAATCAATGGTGGTGATTTTCATAGATTCTTCTAGATACGAACAGTCGAAAACAATCAGTGGTGCTTTTGCTTTAAACCCTTGTGGCGACAACATAGGACAATCCTGTTTTTTATAACAAGACGATTGAAATTTAGCGAACATGTCATAAAGGGGGCCAAACTTATTTTTTGAAAAATTGAGGTCCAACCCCTCATAGGGAAAGCAAACATTATTTAAAAATAGTCGTATATTTCTCAAGTGAATGTGATCAAACAAGGTGACATCTTTGCTTTGTTGGTATTTTCTATTGGTTTGAAAACCAATAATAACATAGAGGGGTCTCTCGGTAGAGCGAGCCGATTTGACACTCCAACTATGAGTGTCAGTGGTAGGTAGCAAGGGGTATTCATGCAGACACCAACTTCGAAAGGCGATAGGCAAGGCTTTATCTTTTTGCACCAAATTTAACATGCTTAGCTTTTTACGATCCGATAGCGTCACATGGGGCACTTTCCAAAGTAATCGAAGCAGTTGAATTTTTGAGTCTATCACTTGGTCAGAGGCTCCTTTCAGTGCATTATAATCACTGCGGTCTCTCACCAGATACAAACTTTGTCTTGCGTTTAAAATAATACGCTTGTGATCTTCGGCAAAGCCAAGGAGTAATTTTAAGGGTAGGAAGCCTGTAAAAGTGCCATCGGTATGAACAAGCCAGTTATTGCTACTGTTGGGACACCATCCTGCCATAGAAAGCGTTTTACTTTCCTCCTCGCTATAGGATGGATATAATTTCATAAGACTAGTCATGCCCACATTTCGAGTCATATCTATGACAATATCATTTATCACATAACGTACTTCAGAAAACAGAAAAGCCAAACCATGATTCGCCAACGCAGACGTTGTGGGCGTACTGCCATCTGCTTTCATTAATTTACCCTCAATTTGAAGGACACTTTCATGAGGTAGAGTAAAAATATCTTGATTGTTAATGATGAATTGAATCTCGTCATTGTTATTCAGACCTGTTGCTTGAGGTTGATAGGAATGCATATCAATGCGCACGACGCCATCTTCCACTTGTATGGGATTTAACACTTGCAACAGCTCTTTGTTCATGATTGGGGTGTAGCGTATAACCAATGCGTTGTAAGCGTTGTCGGTTTACCCGTGTCAACCGTTTCATACACGGCGGGCAACTAACCGAGCTCGTAGACGTTGTTGTTGCTTTATAGATAAATTTCATAGCGTCTTTAAAACCAACTTGTAGGTCACAGGGGTGTTGGCGTCCAAAGCAATCAGTTGTTGGTTTCTATTCACTAAGCGTAAGGTAATATTACTAATATCACTGACACACACAGGATGATAGAGAACCACTGAAGGGTTTTCACGAATAATATAGCCGCAAGGAGAGGTGACAATAAAATCATACAGGGAATGGCTTTGTTCTTGATTCGTAAATACGTCTCTAATAATATTGCAAGTTACAGAAATGTGATGGTCCTCGATGAATTTCACTGGATAATCTGATTCATGGGGTTGCTGAGCTGCCAACACTCTTGGTTTAAATCCTAATAAAGGACCAATAGAATGAACTCGTGTTTCAAAGTCAATGTTAAACGTAGAGAAAATGCGACAGCGATGAGTTATTGTATTGGCTGTAAGTTCAAATTTGTGTGTCCCATCCGCAAATGGTTTGACACCAAATTGTTTTATCATCGACACGCTAATGGCCTCATGCACATCGTCTATGGTATAACCTCCAGGGGGTAGTGTCAACATATAATCATCATAATAAAATTTGTCATTAATATCCACTTGAATATTGTAAATTCTGTTGTAACTTTCCAAAGAAATTAATCCTAGCACATAGGATTGTTCGGAATGCAATTCAATGGGAGGGAAAAAATCCAGGGACACTTCAGGCCCGCGACTGTGCACGGTGAAGGTCTTGGCGCTGACATTCATAATGATGAAACTGTTGGCTTAACGCGACCTCTTATATAAAAAATGTAAACTCAAACGGCCACACTCTTGACTGTCAAAGGTTTGTTGACGATTCACATTATAGAATATCTTTACCCGGTTTCCCAAATAACGTAGCAACTCGATCGGGGGTGGTAAATTTCCATAACTGTCAAAGTACCATACTGTGGAACCTTGTTTCACGTAGGCTACAAAATGGGTTCCTGGGCCTGCATTATCATCTAAATTCATTATGACTCGTTCTTCTTTCCACGGTGCTTTAGGTAATTCATTTCGCATAAATACACCTCGAAAATGAGAAATCTTTAGTTGTTTGGCATAGCTTTCCACTTCTTCATGGGTCATGGCATGACGAGGCAGTTGCCTTAAGCGCTTATCGATGATGATGGACATTTTTTTTTTCCTTAGACGGTAGGCCATTACCTTGTGGATAAAAGACTGGCTTTAAAGGGTTGCCATTTCTAGCTCCCATCGCAATGGCTTCTAACGTTTTATTGTGTCGCTCGCTTTCTTTGAGTTGTTGCTTGCCTTGCTCGACGGCTTTTATGGTTTTCGCTACAGCGCTGGCACCACCCAAAAGGGACCCCAAAGCTGCCAACCCTGCAAATAAAGCCGGCAAAAAACCCCCACGCTTAGCAACAGGAATGACTCGCCCACGTTTTTGCTTTCTTTCTTTTCTTTTTATCGATACATAATGCTGCGATTTCGGAGCTGTAGACAATCGCACCGCTTGTAAAGCTTTTTCGATAGCCACTCTTTTTAGATTTTTTTAGTTTTTTTAAGTTTTAACACTGGGTGTGAGGCAAATCGACTTGGTTTCCGACCTGGCTTTTTTAGCCTACTTTCGATTTTTGCAAAAAATGAAAGTAGACTTATGAGATCAACACAGGGCGAAAAAAGTGTGTCTGTCTGTGTGTATGTGTGTGTGTGAGTCTGTGTGTGTGTGTGTATGTGTGTGTGTGAGTCTGTGTGTGTGTGTGTGTGTGTCTGTGTGTGTGTGAGTGTGTGTACTCTGAATGTCTGCCCCCCCCCCCTATCAATTCGAACACGGTGAATGCGAATTGAACGAAATTTGGTACAAAGGTAGCACTAGCAAAGAACACCTCAGTGCCATGTTTTATATCGCCGCCATCTTTACGGAAACGTAATGGCGGCCACACAAATGTTCAAAGCTTAAATCAAATTACGACTAACCTAATCATCCGATCTCTACCAAATTTTGCAACAACATACCTTTAGGGGGGAGCATCCTTTGACCAATCCAGTAGGCCATCAGCGTAATAGTTTGCGGATGGCGGCCATCTTTGTGTGAAAATCGATTCCCCCTATTAATTCGAACACGGTGCAACCGAATGGAGCGAAATTTGGTACAGAGGTAGTACTAACAAAAGGCACCTCAGTTTCATGTTTTATATCGCCGCCATCTTGACGGAAAGGTAATGGCGGCCACACAAATGTTCAAAGCTTAAATCAAATTACGATTAACGTCATCATCCGATCTCTACCAAATTTTGCAACAACATACCTTTATAGAGGAAGCATCCTTTGACCAAATGACTAGGTCATTAGCCTAATAGTTTGCGGATGGCGGCCATCTTTGTGTGAAAATCAATTCCCCCTATTAATTCAAACGGTGAAACCGAATGGAACGAAATTTGGTACAGAGGTAGTACTAACAAAAGGGACCTCAGTGTCATGTTTTATATCGCCGCCATCTTGACGGAAACGTAATGGCGGCCACACAAATGTTCAAAGCTAAAGTCAAATTACGATTAACCTAATCATCCGATCTCTAGCAAATCTTGCAACAACATACCTTTATAGAGTAAGCATCCTTTGACCAAATGACTAGGTCATTAGCCTAATAGTTTGCGGATGTCGGCCATCTTTATGTCAAAATTGATTCCTCCTATTAATTCGAACACAGTGGAACCGAATGAACGAAATTTGGTACAGAGGTAGCACTAGCAAAGGGCACCTCAGTGTCATGTTTTATATCGCCGCCATCTTGACAGAAACGTAATGGTGGCCATACAAATGTTCAAAGCTTAAGTTAAATTACGACTAACATTACCATCCGATCTCTACCAAACTTTGCAACAACATTCCTTTTTGGAGGGAGCATCCTTTGATCAATCTAATAGGTTATTAGCCTAATAGTTTGCAGGTGGCGGCCATCTTTATGTCAAAATTGATTCCCCCTATTAATTCGAACACGGTGGAACCGAATGGAACGAAATTTGGTACAGAGGTAGCACTAGCAAAGGGCACCTCAGTGTCATGTTTTATATCGCCGCCATCTTGACTGAAACGTAATGGCGGCCACACGAATGTTCAAAGCTTAAATCAAATTACGATTAACCTAATCATCCGATCTCTACCAAATTCTGCAACTACATACCTTTATGGAGGGAGCATCCTTTGACCAATCTTATAGGTCATTCGCCTAATAGTTTGCGGATGGCGGCCATCTTTGTGTCAAAATCGATTCCCCCAATTAATTCAAACACGGTGAAACCGAATGGAACGAAATTTGGTACAGAGATAGCACCAGCAAAGGGCATCTCAGTGTCATGATTTATATCGCCGCCATATTGACAGAAACGTAATGGCGGCCACACAAATGTTTAAAGCTTAAATCAAATTACGACTAACATAACCATCCGATCTCTACCAAACTTTGCAACAACATACCTTTATGGAGGGAGCATCCTTTGACCAATCTAATAGGCCATTAGCCTAATAGTTTGCGGATGGCGGCCATCTTTATGTCAAAATTGATTCCCCCTATTAATTCAAACACGGTGGAACCGAATGAACGAAATTTGGTACAGAGGTAGCACTAGCAAAGGGCACCTCAGTGTCATGTTTTATATCGCCGCCATCTTGACGGAAACGTAATGGCGGCCACACAAATGTTCAAAGCTTAAATCAAATTACGATTAGCCTAATCATCCGATCTCTAGCATATTTAGCAACAACATACCTTTATGGAGGGAGCATCCTTTGACCAAACTAATAGGTCATCAGCCTAATATTTTGTGGATGGCGGCCATCGTTGTGTGAAAATCGATTCCCTTATCAATTCGAACACGGTGAAACCGAATGGAACGAAATTTGGTACAGAGGTAGCACTAGCAAAGGGCACCTCAGTGTCACGTTTTATATCACCGCTATGTTGACGTAAACGTAATCGCGGCCACCCAAATGTTAAAAGCTAAAATGTAATTACGACCAACCTAATAATCTAGTCTCTACCAAATTTTGCAACACCATATCTTTATGTGGGAAACATATTCAGACCAAACTGCAAGATCATCAGCCCAATAGTTTGCAGATGGTGGCCAAGTATGTGTGCAAATCGATTCCCCCTATCAATTCAAACACGGTGAAACCGAATTTAACGAAATTTGGTACAGAGGTAGCACTAGCAAAGGGCACCTCATATTCATGTTTAATATCCCTATAGCACGCTGTATTTCAACAAGCTACTACAACCAACATTCAATCATACTCGTTGAAAAGGACAAAGAGTTATAACAATACCCATGCATTTAGGAGAAAGTAGGCTATATGTTCTTTACTGAACATCTTGTTCTCCTTTTGAGATTTGTTTTTTTCATGTTCATAGCATATCTTTTTTTCACCATGCTGCTACTTGGTGAACCTTTCACAGCAAACATTCGATAACAACTAACGTAGAGAACCTTATTTCATAGCAGTATATTCCAATTCTATATAAAGCGGGAAATCATTCACCGTTTTCCCAGCTTCCTTTTCCTCAAACGTAAGCATAAGATGAAAGGATAATTCATCTCCCACATTTACTCTTTGATGGTTGTGGGCCAACACTCTATCACCGTTTAGTTGTATTTTTAAATGTTTCTCATCAGGCATGACATATTTAATATGAATGACACCATCAAAATGCAGTCGATAACGACTTAAACCGGAAGCAAGCATATAGGTAAGATCATCATTCACCAGTGGTAGTGGTGGTGGGGAATGGTTTTCGTCATTGTCCAGTTTTTGATTTGACAGGTACACTAAAAATACAGATGGGACAAATTTATAAAGCCTTTTCATTTGATAGGTCACATAACGTTTCGTGCAGACATCATTTTCGTCTCGAGGCTCTTGCACATCAATAATACGATGATGATTGGCTGAATAGCCCTCAGCGGTTAGTCTCGGGGCCATGTGATAGACACTTTGCACTTTGCGATCGACATAGCTTTTTGTTGCCACCTCTCGTGACTGTTTTGACAAAGAGGCGGCCGTGGCCATGGTTACACGAGCTCTCCCAAACACGTCCATGGTGATAGACGTTAACTAACCTTTCTTACTCACCGTTTGCCTATATATATATATAAACCTTATACACACATGAAAAAAACTCAGTCATCGACACAGTGGAATTAATGAAACAACCCCATGCTTTGCCCGTCTCTGATTTGGTTTCAGAGCTATCACTGTCCGTGTGCGAACCTAAACGTCATGGCACCCTATTCCCATCTACCGTTCGATGTATTATGGTAGGGCCTTCGGGTTGTGGAAAGACCAATGTTTTGCTGAACATTATTACCGCACCTCATGGCCTACGATTTCAAAATATTTATATTTTTGCCAAATCCTTGTACCAGCCTCTGTACGTGTATCTGGAACAAATTATGTCTTCGTTAAATAAAGAAGCCATGGGCTATTTTACATTCACCTCACCTCAAGATGTCATTCAACCAGACCGCATTCAACCAGATTCCATTATAATTTTTGATGATATTGCCACTCAACGACAGGCCATTATTCAAGAGTATTTTAGTATGGGACGCCATAAACAAGTGGATTGTTTTTATCTGGCTCAGACCTATTCCAAAATCCCCAAACAGTTGATTCGTGACAATGCCAATCTCATCGTTCTCTTTCGCCAAGACTCTAGAAATCTCTATCATATTTTTCAAGATCATGTGAATCCAGATATGTCCTTTACAGCTTTCACGCAATTGTGTGCTTCGTGTTGGAACCATCATCCCCATGCCTGTTTGGTCATAAATAAACAGAGTGAACGATGTGAGGGACGTTATCGCTTGGGTTTTGATCATTTTATTTCTGTTTAAAAAGACCCAGGGTTGGACATTTCGTGTTAGTGTGTCTTTACCTTTACCATGGCGAACGCCATAGGGTACAAGAAACATGTTCAAATCATGCAGCGTATTATTGAGGCACGAAATACGATTCGACATAAATTTCGTGAATTGCAACGTTTAAAAAACGTCAATCCTTTACCCATGATAAAACATGCTCCATCATCGGTTGATCCCATGAGATTTAAACCTAATGCTTCTGCTGCTACTGCTGCTGCTGCTGCTGCTACCTCTCAAACCAAACCCATAACAAGTTCAAAATTTACTCAAACAGAATCCACACGACAGGTAAAATCCTCCTCTTCCTCCTCCTCTAATGTTAGTGAACAAGAACATCAAGAACATGAAAAGAAAGAAGAAGAAGAGCATGAACAAAGTGAAAGTGACAGCGAAAGCGTATTTAGTCCTGAAAGAAAAAAGAAATCGTCACCCCTTCAACAGTTTCTAAAAACAAAACAAAAATCTTCCGTCATAGCGGCAACACCGTCTTCCTCCACATCGTCTCCGTTTTCACAAGTCTTGGCAACCCCTCAAAATAAAGCTCAACTCAAAAACATTTTAATCAAACATTATGGGGCAACCCTGGAACCGTATTTGACCCTTCTATTTATTGGAAAGACAGATACCACGTATGGTGTTCGCTATGAGAATGATAGTTTTAAAATTGGGGATTCATCCATTAAATTTGCTCGTACGAAAGCTGTCATTAAAAAGATCAACTATAAATTAACACCAGGTCTGTTAAAGCTGCTATTTTCTCGCACCCCCTCGACACAAGATTTTACGTCCGAGGACCTTGCTAAATATAAATCCATTTTATTAGACACCAACGCTCACAAAAGAAACTATAAATCCTCTCAGCAGGTCAATGCCAATATATCCCAAAAATATAAAACCATCATTGCAAACATCTTTGGTAAGCAAAAACATCACTCTGCCTCTGGTGTAAGGTTTAAGAAATTAAAACCCTACCTAGATATAACCTTTTGGAATAATCCCAATCAGTTAGTAGAGCGCTTATACTTGCTTCATGCATCAAAACAAGCTGGTCACACTGGACATGAGGCGGAAATCGCCCTCATTGAACAACAACTCCGAGATGCTAAAATTATCTTATAAGCCATCCCCCATCAAAGTGGGCATTGCTCATGAATTGCATAAACCAGCCCGACGCATTTATGAACGTCGTCGTGTCATTTCCAAAGGAATCGATGAACTTTGGCAGGCAGACCTGGTTGAAATGATACCTTATTCTAACGTTAACGACGGTGTACGCTATATGTTGACTGTCATTGATGTCTATTCCAAAATGGCTTTTGTTCAACCAGTAAAAAATAAAACTGGTATCTTAGTCACAAAGGCCTTTCAACATATTATTGAACAATCAAAACGTCAACCTCATTTGTTACAAACCGACCAGGGGAAAGAATTTTTCAACAAGGATTTCTCCAGTTTTCTCAAATCTAAGGATATTCACCATTATGCCACCTATAGCAATCTCAAAGCTAGTGTAGTTGAACGCTTCAATCGAACATTAAAAAGTTATATGTGGAAAGAGTTTACAATACATGGTTCCTATCGATGGATAGACTGGTTACCTCAACTTGTGTCTCGCTACAACAACACCATTCATTCCACCATCGGCATGAAACCTCGCCTCGTCACCAAGAACCTACCCAGACTCAATAGACTGTTTAACCCTATAAAAAGGGTAGATCCAAGGCGACATCGCCTTAAAATTGGAGATTTTGTTCGCATTAGTAAACATAGAAGTGTGTTTTCAAAATCGTATACTCCACAATGGTCGACAGAAATTTTTAAAATTCGCCAAGTCAAGCTAGGTCAACCAGTGACGTATCTCTTAGAAGATCAGAGCGGTCAACCCATTCAGGGACGATTCTATTATGAAGAAGTGCAAAAAACATTATATCCCAACGATTATCTCATTGAACGAGTAATTAAAGTCAAAGGTGCAAAATATTTTGTAAAGTGGTTAGGTTTTCCTTCCACGTATAATTCATGGGTCAATAAACATAATTTTTTGTAATAAAACCCTATTTAATTATTTTGAAAAAAAAAATTAAAAAAAATGTATCATATGACCTTTCATTATTCCCACCCTTTTGTTTATTACATGTCCAATAACCGCTTTGTTCGAGCCCATGCCAATCTGTTGCGTTGCATGATGAGTCCATAATGAACCTAGGCTATGACATACACAGTATAAATCCGCACACTGTATAATGACACCTGCCTCTTATCTCTCTCTGCTGCGTGGCACGTACAATGATAAGACCTGTGTCTGTCTGCTCGACATGGGCCAGCCTCAATGCTTTCAATTCTCATTGCATTAAGCAAGTTCTCTCTCTGCGTGTGAGTCCTGACCAGTCAAGACAAATAATAATAATAATGCATAAGTGTTTTACCAACATTAAAGCGCATAACACAATGTGACTTCAAATCTGGTTTCTTACTTTTTCCCCGTTTTCCTCAACGATCTCGAAAAAAAATATGACGGAAACCATGATTTCAGGTTTTCCATACCTACATTCCCGTAAACTGAACAACGACACAAATACATCGACATGCCCATCATAAAAATCGCCTCATTCGTTTTCCAAATAACGCGAAAATGAACAAAAAAAACACCTTTTCCATAAGAAAACCATGTTTCCAGCTTTTTACCTTTTTCATGTCTATATCCACGTAAAGAGAATAAAGAGACGAAATAAATACTATCACACACGTCATTCTCACGTTTTCGGTTTTCCAAAAATCGACAAAAATGTGAAAAACGCATTTTTTTACTCAAAACCCTAAATTAACCTTTTCGACACCTAGCCTATATTCCCGTAAAGAGCATGACGAGACGAAAAAAACGAATCCAAGCACGCCCTCCTAGCATTGCTCGTTTTCCAAAAATCGGCAAAAATGTGAAAAACGCATGTTTTGACCCAAAACCCTAAGTTCACCTTTTCGACACCTACATGCCCGTAAAGAGCACGACGAAACGAAATAAACGAATCCAAACACGCCCTCCTAGCATGGCCCGTTTTCCAAAAATCGGCAAAAATGTGAAAAACGCATGTTTTGACCCAAAACCCTAAGTTCACCTTTTCGACACCTACATGCCCGTAAAGAGCACGACGAAACGAAATAAACGAATCCAAGCACGCCCTCCTAGCATGGCCCGTTTTCCAAAAATCGGCAAAAATGTGAAAAACGCATGTTTTGACCCAAAACCCTAAGTTCACCTTTTCGACACCTACATGCCCGTAAAGAGCACGACGAGACGAAATAAACGAACCCAAGCACGCCCTCCTAGCATGAATCTTCCATTCCAAGGTCGCGGGGGCTCACAACTTCCTAAGTAGTGCAGCTCCCCAAAACCCCCCTTACCACGTTTTTATTTTAGTGTGGATATACCCCGTCCATGGAAAATGAGAGTTCACCACGAGTCCTACGACACCTCATAGGTTTAAATCCGATTATTGGTTAGCGAGATAGTCAAAAGCCGATGACCTATTAGTTTTTATGGTTTATTTCAATACATATTAAAAAAAACACTCATTGATAAATCATCATTTAAAAAGCCCGCCCTCTTACAAAACTCCTCAAGTGCGCATGCGTATAAAAAAACATTCATCGCCATAATGTCAAAAAACACACGTTTACCCCAAATGGCCTTTCCAAATTCCATCCATTTAAAAAAATAACCTCACCATCACCTAGAGCGGAAAAAATACCATCTAAACGACCCCTCACTCGACCCTACTCCTCCCCCACCACCTAACCCTTTCCCAACATAGGCATACATATTCAAGCACAAGCGCGACTTCAGGAAACCAACACTACTCCACTACTCGCGAATGACCTTTTAGTTTTGGTCTTTTAATCAAATAAAGAGGCTATAGGAAAGTAGGGGGCATTACTAGCAGTGCTAGGACACCCTGTATGTTCTAATCCCATGTTTGGTTAGCGAGATATCAAGTTCGGGGCAAATACGAGGGTGGCTCAATAAGAAGTGGTGCAGCTCTCTCCTTACCACACTACTGGTGTGTGCCCGTGTCCCTCGAGTGGCGAGTTTTGTACCTCAGTTCTCTAATAGGGACCGCACGACCGTCTTCAGGTCAGGTCATTACGACTCGTTTAACAGTTTTCATATTATAGCCTCCGGCTCGTTTCTTTTTGAGTGGCCCATATACTACATGATCTTCATTCTCCTCACCACACTCGACTGCATGTGTGCTTTCCTTTTCCTCTCACTCTATTAGATATTGCTCATTTGAGTCCCTAATATTAAAGCATTTAGCCTTCCTTTCCTCAAAAGTACTTCTAATACTTCATTATCAGTATCTACTTTTCATACTTTGAAAATTCTTTGACTTGGTGACATTGGTGGAATAACATTTTAATACCCTTCATAACACCTGCACTTAGCCTCATATTCCTACTGTTCTTTCACAAACCGGAAGAGACGTTACGCAGCAGGAAATTCCCTCCAGATTATGCAATGTGCCACATCTGCAGCACTGAAACAGGTCACGAAATGGATTATTCTATGTGTTTTGAATTACAATAACACGTTGTGAAATAATGATACTCTGCAAACGATTAAAATGTTAAACTCCTGTAGAGTCTCAAAATTAGAAATTTAAAAATATTACTCTTGAAAGTCTTCAATCATTCCTCATAAATTGCAAAACTTGAACAAAATATTCAAAATCAACGAATTTTCGTAAAATAATTAAATGAGGTATGTCTAAGAAAAAAAAGGCATTAGCCAGAATGTATTTGAAAATACAAGGAAAAAATTACAGAATTGAAAACAATAAATCATGGCCGGGTAATAACAGCTAACACCTAATCGAGATGTAAAGCAATGCATTTTAATTTTTTAAGTACAGAATATACCGAGTATTTACGTCATTTCGAGAGATGTAATGCATCGTCAATTTTCCTATGCTATTGAATTGTAATAAGATGGTTACATGCTTTCTCACGAGGTATAAGACATTTTCATTAATTTAAAGAGTACCTTATTTACTTCTCAGGGCAAAGAGGTTGAAACCTATGTTGGAAGGGAAGGCTCTATTGCTGCTGCACCAGTTAGGTAAGTAGTAATCTTTATTTTTTGCCACTATTCAGCTCATGTTCTCTTACAAATGTACTGTATATCTCATGTTCTCTCTCGGGATTGAAGGAGTGAAGATTCATAGCCTTTTGAGAGTCAGCAGTAATTATATACTGTGGTTGAGTACAAGTGGCATGGTTGTATAGCGGGTAAAGAATATATACAAACAAAAAACATCATGTATGAAATTAAATTAAATAGTATTAGCCTTATCACTCTTCGAAAAGCGGTATGAATTATAGATATCCATTTTTAAAAGCATTTTTTCGGGGTTGTATAATTGTATTTTATAATGTTTCTCATTCAAGAGTTTTTGACGTTTTCTGATATAACATGTCTAACTCTTAAGATAACCTGTAATTCATACCAACCAAATGGTGATAAAATAGCTTTTGCAATCATTGATGGCTGATGCTTTGAAATTATGGAGATGACAATGTGCATCAACATTAATTCACACTGCAAATTTCCCTGTTTCATGAAAAGTTGCCGTAAGTACGACTATCTTGGTGTCTGTTGAAGTATTTCATGTTGTAAGAGACTGTGATTTTTAAATATATATATTTCACTATTATGGGAGGTTTTTCAGTCCTAGGCACTAGGAAATTAATTTTCATTCCCCACCCAATCTGATTGTGCTCACTCGGGTTGACTGACTGGAAATCTTCTTATAATAGACTACTTAGGCAACACTGAATAAAATGGCTTCCAATATTTCACTTGTACAAATGTACACAAGCCTAGTTTATGCTGGCAACCATTTTTATTAACCACCCTTTACTTAATATTGGATATTTGCAAGCATTGATTTGTTTTATAATTTCTAATTCTGTCCCAAATAGGGGAGCTCTGTTTTGCCTCTGACTAGGCAACAAAAATGATGACCTCTTATTTGAGGAGTTCCACAGTCTCACTAAATTTTGTGTTTCGCTAACAAAATTTATAATACTTTAATTAGAATTCTTCCTGGACATTCCTGTCAAGTTGCTCAAGTTGTGCAGTTAGAATCAAACTCGACTCGTCTGGCAGCATTTTATGGAAGAACAAGAAGTTCCGTGACGAACTAAAGAGCCTACTTTTCCTAAAATTTAAGATTCATGCCAATCTATATAGACCTATCAAGAATAATGACGAAATTAAGTTGGTAATATCGAAATTTCTAATTGGTTCAAAATATACCTGGTACAATGTAGCCTAATAGAGCACTACAGCTGGCAGCTCGGGTGACTGAATATATTGTTAGTTCCATCTCTTAAGGTACAGAATACTAAATTTGGTAGAAGTCCAATGGATAGCATGGACGTTACATGCAATTGGACGTTGGATCTAACAGCGTGCGTAAAATCATGTTGGCAACAATGAAATACATGTATTGGTCAGCATATAATCTGAAATAATATGATCTATTGTTGTGTCAATTTTGAATGAAATCCATTAGTTAGTATAGAAGTTGCATGCATTTTAAAATTGGACCAATCAGAAGGCTTAGAATCATGTTGGCAGCACTGGTGTAGGCCTATATTAGTTACCCCAAATGAATCTAGAATGCCAGGTACTGTACATGTGTAAAGTTTAGAGCTATTGGCCTGAATACTTTCTGATATATTGATATTAGGGTAACAAAAATAGGGACAGTATTTATTAAAAATTGGCAGCCTTGGTTACTATTAAGAATCAGCATAGCCATATGCCACACATAGCACACACAAAATTTGGTTTAAATCCAAATGATAGTATAGAAGTTACATGTATTTAAAGTTGGACCTCTCAGCAGGCTTAGAATCATGTTGGTAGCACTGACGTATGTAAGTTTCTCCAAATTAATATAGAATGTCAGGTACTATATGTGTGCATAGTTTAAAGCTGTCGGCTTGCATAGTCTCTGATATATGGGTATTTGGATTTTAAAAAATGAGAGCATTTATTAACAGTTGGCAGCCCTGCTGGGTTTTAAGAATACGCTCAGTCATATCCGTTTATTTACACATAGCACATACGAAATTTGGTTGAAATCCAATTGATAGTGTAGAAGTGATATGCATTTAACATTTGGACCTATCAGCAGGCTTATAATCATTTTGGCAACACGGCCATGTATGGCCTCCTGGAAATTAAACTGCAATATTTTTATCTATACGTGTGTCAATTTTGAAATAGCACCCATTCATACCTTCCATGATATCCAACATGGAGCTCAAATTTCAATTGCGATTTTTCAGCAGTTGGTAGCACTGACATCATTTTCAAATATGGCCGTGAGATATTCAGGTATAGATCTTTACTCCTACCAAATTTTGTTTCGATTGCTGCAGCCGTTTAGGATCTGATAGAGGGAGGGGGGGGGGCACACACACTGCCAGACAGACAGAAGGACAGACAGACGGACACACATTTGCCCAATCTCATAAGTCTACTTTTTCCTCATTTTTGCAAAATGTGAAAAGTAGGCTAAAGATCTTGCATGTGCACATCTCTGAATGTTAGCAACGTCATGCCTATGTCTCCCTTCTCCTTCTTCTGCACAAGCGTCGCCATCTCATGAAGTCTCTAACCGAGCTACCTATTGGGATAACATGGATTTTATCATCGTGATCGTGGTTTATGAATCCTTATTGACTTCCAAATACAGTATCATAGGTATTTTCCTTTATTGAAGCATGGGCACGACATATTGCTGCCAATCCACATCAGCAACAGTCATGTTTTCAGCAGAATGCTAGGTACTGAACCCTTTACCCTATGTTGGATAAATGATTCTATGTTTTATTTCTTCAATTAATAAATATTTCCACCAGCATCATGAAAGTAGCCAGACAGTGATGAGGAGATTTCAAGCATTTGTTGGAGACAGTAGGGACATACCTGCTGCAGTTTAACAAAAGGCTAAATACTTTAGCTGTGAAAAGAAATAGCATAGCTATGTATCAGAAGGGCAGGTGTTGGCTACCTCAAAATAGAAGCGACGCGCAGTGAGACATGGTTCTGGTATGTTCATTGTGATATTCGCGCCTAGAAGAAATATGATGCAGTAACGTGAATGGCTGATGAAGAAAATAGACACTCCTACCAGGCCAAGATCTACTAAAAACCGCCAAGTTACAGAAAATATGGACCCAATGAGGAAAGAATGCCTACAAGCGCGGCAAGTCCGGCTTGGGTACGCAATGGCTAGCATTCACGCGGGAAATCGCCTAGACAAAATCTCTACGATCGATTCTAGGATTAATGGGCATATTCTTGACCTGTGCAATGTTACGAGTTCAGTGATATTTATTTCATTCCTGTACCACAATTATTTCGAGAAATTTTTACATAAATTCCCCCCCCCCCCCCCCCCCCATCTAGACCGAGGGCCAGTTCATTTATATGTGGCGTGAAGAGCCAAGACATTGACTTTTATTCTGTGCGTCTACGGACGTAGACTTTTATTTTGTGTGTCGTGGACACAGGTTGATTATTACTTCTGTGCGTCTAAGGACGTAGTCAGTTATTACTTTGCGTGTCATGAGGACACAGAAATTATTGTAAAGTGTTAAATTCAGTGATAGATAGTCACAGTACTATATTTGTAGGGGCAGTATCGTCGATAATTCGTCAACGAACTGTTACAGGGAAAGTAGTACCTGAACGGCGAATTTAGTAGTCAGATATCAAGTGTATAATAATCTAATTTTTGAATCAGCGCCAGAGATGACATCGACGACTACAGAGGAAGTTTGGAATTCTCAACACTCCGTCCAAATGGCTGAGTTGAGATAAGAACTATTCAGTTGGGAAATGGCAGCTGATGTTCTTTGACGGGTGACTGCAAGAGAGTTGAGTACAAAATAATATTCTTTATTATTTGATAAATTAACTTATGGTTTATGGGACATATTTTTGTAAATACTTTGCTTGTGTGATTAACGTAGTATATTTAGTTTTGGTCTGACACACTTTTGTATGGAAGCAGCTCGCACGAATGTTGTTAGTGGAAGGTTCTTGTATTTGTGTGGTGTTAACTAACGTAGCTATGTGAACGGCCGTGTTTGCATATGTTACGCAATGCGGTTAAAAACGTCTCTCGGAGATATGTTGTGTTTCAGAAGTAGGACTGAATTAATATAATTATACAGTAGATTGGAGGGTAATTAAAATTTGTTAAAGGTTTATTATTGATCAGATTCAGTGTGATTATTGCCGTTGGAGCAATGTAACTTGTGACGAAGAGTAATCAGCTCTATCGTAGGTTTAAATATTGTTTAAATGCTTGCGAGCACCTATTCAGCAGACCTGTGTGAAAAGCGTCATGTCAGTCCCAGATGTGTGTATGTGTGTATTTTTGTGGTATTACAAGCGGGAATTTCAGCTTAGACTGATTTCTGTCAGCTTGGTACCAGGTCCATATTGTATCCTTGCGAGGGCAATTGTGGATATGTGATTATGTCTGACCATATGTTGAGTTGGTTGAGATTTTTGTTGCTGTTGATTCCTTGAGATAACGGCACAGCTGGTCAGCTATTTATATACACTGGAGTGGGACATGACAGGTATTGAGGAAGGGGGGAGATGTTTCACAAGGCAGTCTGAACGTGGCAAGCAAGGTCATTAGCGAGAAGTGCTCGTTTGGCTCCCTTATTACTTGAAATTCAGATAAGAACTGATCAATGGTAAAAATTGTTTAAATAAATGGGAGTTGCCTACGAATCACGATAATCTCCGAAGCGTTACCTTAACATGCAGTTTTGTTCATATAATGTAATCTTAGCCGGTCAGGCTTTTGTTGTTGTTGGTTTTATTCCATGTTTATTTTTATATCAGTGACCCGTGAGTCACGTGCAATGCTGTCCTTCCTTGTGTGTATTGAGCAATTGGCCTGTCTTGGTAGCTCAGGTTGTTAAGTGCGTCATCGCGCTAATGAGGATCTCAGAGAGATTCCTGTAAATAATAGATTTGTAGTGTGTGTGTCAGCGTTAGATTTTTAAGGGTTTTTATTAATGTCCTGCCCATATCCATAAACGTTGATTTACGTGATGATTGTTCGTGCGCACCGTGGCTGTTAACCCGTGGTAAACGAACGGTCATCCAAGTACTCATTTCTCGTAGTTAGTCATCACGCGTACATAAAATCCAAATGCAAGGTAGTGGAACTAGGATCCACATTTTTATTATAAAGGGGGAGATCCGTCTGACTCCTCAAAGTGTTAGATATTCCTGTCAGGGAAAAATTCAGGGAGGATATATTTTTATTATTGTTTGTTTATTTTCTTTTATGCACAATTAGTTATTAAATCATGTTATTATCTTACGTCTTGTCTCCTTACTTTCTTAATTATAGTTTTAATCCTATGACCCTTGCCTCAGTAAAGCACGTTGTTTGGCGGACGTAAACATCACACTATGAACTGAGCGCGACCCCTTGATCAAGATTCTTGCATAAAACACTGCTATTCTGAAGGGTTCATAGGATAAAACTGGCGCGGCCAAGCGTGGGGCCATTCACTGTGGTGTAACGGCGGAGAGATTACACATGTCAATATTGGCGCATTTGAGTAAAACTGGCATGCCGCAAGTGCAGGCAGATATGACAGTATTTCATCACCGGGAAGTGATATTTTATTAAAAGTAACTGAGGCGAAGTGGATACCGCCAAATGTGTTAAAATAAATTAAAATCAGGAGTTTGCAAAGTAAAATACGGTTCACGTTTTTGTCTTTAAATTAAAGTAAAATTAATATGTGATACCGGGCGCCCAATGATTAAAGTTAAAACTAGATTTGTTTAGAAAGTCAAACTCATGGAAATATTAGGAGGCTGTAGCCTAAATGACAATTAATACTTTGTTAATTAGTCAGTGTTAATATCAGATCAGGATAACTGTTTAGTGACTAAATATGTGCTGGGGTTTAAAATTAAATTGAGTAAAATTAGAACCACTCAGAGATGCAATTGACTAGTGGGGTTAAATGTAAAATAAATGAACTGAGTTGGATAAAGAAAGTAAATGTGCATTGGATTGTATGTGTGTGTCAAAGGGCATTGCTTTATGCCATTTCCCTTATGTCTCATATAAATTGTATAACATGGCAACGGTGGAACAGATTCAGGAGATCATTGAGAGTGCGGCGAGGAGAACACAGGAATTGTTGGACACTAAATTGGCGGAACAAAGTGTGTCGCTAAACACGAAGTTATCTGAACAAATAAACACTAAACTATCAGAACAGAGTCAATCTATAAACACTTGTATGTTAGAGCAAAGTGAAGCATTAAATACAAAATTATCAGAACAAAGCGAAGCAATAAACAATACTATGTTAGAACAAAGTGAGTCTATAAACAAATTATCTGAGCAGAGTGAATCGCTAAAAACTAAACTGTCAGAACAAAGTGAATCGCTAAATACTAAACTAGCTGAACAAAGTGAATCATTGCGGACACAGTTAAATAACAGTAGGATTGAACAAAATGAATATCAGGCGGAACAAGCTAGGTTATTAAAGAGTGAAATTAATGACACTATCAATTCACAGTTAGAGACGCTAACCGCAGAAATGAATGATCACACAAATCAACAGATGGTATTACTGGCCCTAGATGTTAGCAAGAATAATGAGAAACAATTAGATCAGATTAAAAAAATGGAAAGTATTTTGGATCAAAAACTTAGCATTCTGGATGAAACGGTGTTAGCTAAATTAGAGCAAATTGAAATAGCATGCACTATGAATACAAGCGAGGTCAAGATAGCTCAGGATAAGTTGGAAGGACGATTTAAGGAGATGGAGAAAAGCGGCAGGGTCATTCAACAACAATTATCAGCAGTAGATGAAAACATATCCGGCATAATTAAAGATATGGACCGTCTCGAGATAAAATCAGCAGAGCAGTGGAAAAGCCTAGAAGCGGATCAAGAGCAATTTAAGAGTACATTAGACGAAAGGCTGAGCCAGATAGAAAGTAATCAGGATGACAATAAAAGCCAGATTGAAGAGAAAATAAGCACGATTAAAGAACAGATAAGGAAAGATTGGAAGAAAATGAATATCGATTCTAAAGAGGAAAGATCCACCATTCTTAAAACAGTAGGCGAAAATCACACTCGCATTCAAGCTTTGGAGCAAGAAGTGAAGAATAAACTTAAAGAGCAGACGGACAGGATCATTAAAGCCGAACTCCGATCATTAGAACAATCATCTATATTTAGAACGGGAACAGTGAAAGACAAGCAGGATGACTCAAATAGCCCCGAGGCCAGTACAGCAGGAAGTCAGACTCAGGCGGACAGCCCATTAACAACAAACACGGAAGGGTTTCGCAAGAATGTCGATAGGAGCTCAACACCACAAGACGGTCATCAGCCCACACAACTTATACAAGTAATTCGCTCAAATGACTACAAACCGCAGAAGTACACGGAAAATTCAGGGGTGACACCTAAGGCCTTTATCAAAGAGATTGAAGACCATTTCAATGACACTGGGGTACCTGAAGCACGTAGATTGAGGATGATGGAGAGATTTTTATCAGGAAATGTCCTCACATGGTTTTTAAACTTCAAATATACATTTGGAACCATGTCAGATTTCAACTTAGCGTTTCTGCGCAAATACTGGTCGCCCGCAATACAACAGAGTCTAAGGATGGAGCTTTACTCTAGAAAATACCAAACTACCCAGCAAACGAAATACTCAGATTTCTTTAACATGCAAATGCTAAAATTTCGTGACCTTGATTACCCTTTAAATGAAGCAGATCTGGTGATGACAATAGCGAGACAAATGCCAGTCAACGTACAGCAAGTACTAGTCGCAGCAAACGTTAGTACGGCCCTACATGCAGAGAAGATATTACGTCAAATAGATGAGACTACATCTCATAGTCATTATCGAGGAGGAAGACAGCTGGAGTTAGTCAATACCACGGAGGTCATAAAACAAAAACAGGCAAACACTAAAACGCAGGGTACTAATACAAGCACCTCCACACCTAGGCGAAACCAGGAAGAAGGATAAAACAGACCATATCAGCGTAACGAAAATAACTACAACAATAGGTCATACCAAGGCAACAATAGATACCAACAGAGAGGATATCAGCAATGGCGTGAAAATCGAAGGAATGACAGGCCTTATGGAAGATACGGTGATTACAATGCCAATCAAAGATGGAAAGGAAGGAGAGAGCAAAATCAAGGAGAGCCACGTAACTATCGAGACGACTGGGATGATAGGCACGCTCAATCGCAAAATTACCTAGAGGAGTTACACGCTAGTCAAGGTGGAGAGCTAGGAAGATGGGAAAAGGCCATTGGGAACATGAAGAATCCAGACACACATATTGAGGAAGCTGGAAGTCTACTGAGACAAGAGGGATATCAAGGACATGAGCGACAGAAGGATGACGGGAGTGGAAATGGAGCTTTAAAAAATGCTAATTTTGGATAAAGGAGACAGTTTACAAACGCAACAGTCGGAAGTTGAAGATGGATGGATAGTAGCGAACATACAAGAATGGATTGCTTTACCAGAAGACTGCCTGGAGGAGACGGTGAAACCACGGAACGATGAAATTAGGCAATTACCCATTATTTACGCGAGGATTGGTGGAATTAATATAAGATGTTTATTGGATACGGGGTCACAGATCAGTCTGGTATCGGAGGCCTTGGTTCGAGAGTTGGGACGGAGTCAGAATATTCCTGTAATTCCGGTACCACAGCTCAAAGTGAGGGGTGTTATTCCTGAACGCACCGTCACTTGTAAACGTCAGGCATACTTAGAGCTGAACATATTGGAACATACTTTTGGGCAAACATTCATTATCATGGCAAAGATGAATTTCAATATAATTCTTGGTGCAAATTTCATTTGTGACTATCAAGCAGTGATAGATTTGCACAAGAATACAGTCAGTTTTAGAGAATACGATCAACTGATAAACGTGGGATTGCATATGGATGAAATCACTACCGGAAGAGATGTAAATTCTTGGGCATTGGAAGCAATATCAGAAGAGACGGAAGAGGAGGTACGAAAGGCAGAAGATAACATCGTAGAAGGGGCTGTTGTGGAACTAGATGAGGAGATAGAATCCCAGGAGATATGGTCTTTATTAACAGAAGGAGACGACAGTGATGCACAATTTGAAGAGTTACTACAGGAGCGGCTCAATGACATTCAACTTGGGGGTGAACACAGAAAACAGTTGGAAGAGATTTTAAGGAAGCACAAAGCAGTATTTGATACAGTACCTGGGAAAATATTAAATTTCAAGTATTCAATGCAAGTCGAGGACTGGTCGCCTTTCAAAAGCAGATTGTACCCAATCCCGGAAAAGTATCGTGGTCAAGTTAAGGTCATTATAGATGAGATGTTACAAGCTGGAGTGATAAGGAAGACACCTACACCTTATCTAAATGCGATTTTGGCAGTCACAAAACCAAATGGATCTATTAGACTTTGTTTAGATGCCAGAAATCTCAACATGAGACTCATTTTTCCTGAGTATGACAGAGCGCCAATTATCAGAGACGTATTAAAAGGCTTTAAAAACAAGAGCATTTATTCATCAGTCGACCTGACGAGCTCGTTCCACCATATTGAATTGGATGAGAAGTCACAGCTTCTAACTGGCTTCTTATTCGATAACCAGACATATTGCTTCGTCCGAATGACTTTTGGAATAAAAACAGCGGGCTGTGCTTTAATCCGAGCCCTGGACCGGAATCTAACCGAGGAAGTTAAGGAGATGACGGTACGCTACATTGACGACATTCTGCTGGCATCCGACAACATTGAAACTCACATGGAAAATTTAGATAAAGTATTGGGCAACCTGAATGCATCGAATTTCAAAGTAAACCTGAAGAAATCGCATTTCTTCAAGAGCGAGATCTTATATTTGGGTCACGTCATTGACAAGGAGGGAGTGAAGCCAAACCCAGCTAAGATCGAAGCGATAAAGAATTTCCCTACACCAACGAGAGTCAAGCACATTCGGGCTTTCTTAGGCGTAACGGGATTCTTTAAAGAAAACTGTCCAGGTTATACGGAGACTGTAGCTCCAATGCAGGAAATGTTAAAGAAAAATAATAAATGGTTATGGAATGCGGAGTGTGAGAAGGCATTCCAAGCAACAAAACAGCTATTGGAAAATTGCATTAAATTAGGATATCCAGATTTCAAGCACAAATTTATAATCCAAGCGGATGCTTCACTAATTGGTATAGGTTCTATGCTCTACCAAGAAGATCCAGCTAACCTGCAGCATAAAACATATTTGGCATTTGTCAGCCGAAAATTGCGTAAGCACGAGCGCAATTACACTGTAACCGAGCTAGAATTGTTGGCCATCCATCATGCGCTTCAACAATGGAAACGAATAATCTATGGTTACCCTATTGTTGTCAGGACTGATCACAAGGCACTAACATTCTTGTTTAAGACGTCGATGGCAAGCGAACGTGTGACACGTTGGTCTATATATATTCAGCAGTTCAGCATTGAGATTGAACATTGCCCAGGGAAGATGAACGTGATACCGGATGCACTCAGCAGGAACCCAGAGCCTGATAATGAAGAAACAGCGATGGTACAACACTTGGAGTTAACACCGAAGGACCGGGAATTCTTGGAGGAGTTACGTGAGATACAGCGAGAACAGGAAGCTGAACCATGGATGATGCTATTAATTCAATACTTCAGAAAGCAACTACCTACAGGAACACCTGCATTTCGAAAAGCGAAAGCCAAAGAAGGAAGATATGTTTATGTCAACAATTTGCTGCACAAATGGGTAGATAGTGACCACACCAAGTTACGCATATTAGTACCTGCATCGTTACAACGAGGATTGACATGGCATACGCACGAAAGTTACGGTCACGTGGGCTTAGACAAGTGCGAAGCGACAATAGGAGAGACATTTACATGGCCACGTATGAGAACAACTATATGTGACGTCATTACAACTTGTGATCCGTGTCAGAGGACAAAGCCCAATAATTATTTAATGAGGCAGTATCCCAGACCATTGCTACCTCAGAAACCATGTGAGCTACTGGCACTCGACTGTTTCGGTCCAATTCCGAAGGGAAGGCGAGGTTGCCGTCATTTGCTAGTGTGCATTGATGTATTTTCTAAGTTTGTAGTACTATGCCCTATTCAGAAAACTACATCGAAGCAGGTACTCAGTCGCATTCGAAATAGAGTTATTCCAATCCTTGGAAAACCAGAGTTTATATTATCAGACCATGGCAGTTATTTCACAAGCGCCGAATTCAAGAATGGTATGGAAGATATGGGTATAAAACACGTTTTAAGCAGTATTCGACAAGCCCAAGCAAATCCAAGCGAGAGAGCAATAAAATGTGTAACATCATACTTGAGAATCTTCTTCTGAACGAACACCACAAATGGGTCGATAAAATTAAGGATGTAGAGACATGCATGAATTCTACCAGGCACGAGTCAACAGGACAAATCCCTATGGTCCTACACAAGAACGAGTATCCAGTAAGAACGTGGAAAAGCATCATTAACTGTCCACAAGATCCCATGATAGCACCTGACCTGCGAATTGAGAGAACGAGAGCCTACATGAGAAAACAAGCAGACCGCAGATTACGGCGAGTAAGAAATAAGAGGTTTCACAGTGATCTTGAAATCAACCAGCTCGTTTTGGTGAAACGACCCGCTACATCTGACCCAGAAAAGAAAATCTTCAGTAAATTCTGCGAGAAGTTCATAGGACCCTATTCTATCCTAAGAAACCTTGGAAATAATGCTTACAGAGTGAAAGAATTGAGCACAGGAACAATGTCAGTCTACAACGCTGCCAACTTAAAAAAATATCGTCGAAGTGAGCCATGGGAGCGCCTAAATTAATGACGCAGTTTAAATATATGGAAGTCCTAATATCAACCAAGTGGACGGGGGGCAGTTGAGTACGGCACGTAAACGAGGAAGTAGAGTTGGTGTTGACAAACATTAACGAGACGAGCAGAGTGTTGCCTCAGGCACCAGAGCGTCATGCAACAGACTGAGAGGGGAGATACAAGCCGGAAATGAAAACGAGTAAATGCCATTAAAGACAGGAGCGGCTAGACCAAATAAAAAAGGGGTGATTCTGGAAATAAAACAATTGGCCTACGGAAGTCTTTTAAAATTGTCGACTTTATTCCTAAGTTCGAAATTTTGTGAGTGGGAGAGTTGTGAACCCTTTACCCTATGTTGGATAAATGATTCTATGTTTTATTTCTTCAATTAATAAATATTTCCACCAGCATCATGAAAGTAGCCAGACAGTGATGAGGAGATTTCAAGCATTTGTTGGAGACAGTAGGGGCATACCTGCTGCAGTTTAACAAAAGGCTAAATACTTTAGCTGTGAAAAGAAATAGCATAGCTATGTATCAGAAGGACAGGTGTTGGCTACCTCAAAATAGAAGCGACGCGCAGTGAGACATGGTTCTGGTATGTTCATTGTGATATTCGCGCCTAGAAGAAATATGATGCAGTAACGTGAATGGCTGATGAAGAAAATAGACACTCCTACCAGGCCAAGATCTACTAAAAACCGCCAAGTTACAGAAAATATGGAACCAATGAGGAAAGAATGCCTACAAGCGCGGCAAGTCCGGCTTGGGTACGCAATGGCTAGCATTCACGCGGGAAATCGCCTAGACAAAATCTCTACGATCGATTCTAGGATTAATGGGCATATTCTTGACCTGTGCAATGTTACGAGTTCAGTGATATTTATTTCATTCCTGTACCACAATTATTTCGAGAAATTTTTACATAAATTCCCCCCCCCCCCATCTAGACCGAGGGCCAGTTCATTTATAAGTGGCGTGAAGAGCCAAGACATTGACTTTTATTCTGTGCGTCTACGGACGTAGACTTTTATTTTGTGTGTCGTGGACACAGGTTGATTATTACTTCTGTGCGTCTAAGGACGTAGTCAGTTATTACTTTGCGTGTCATGAGGACACCGAAATTATTGTAAAGTGTTAAATTCAGTGATAGATAGTCACAGTACTATATTTGTAGGGGCAGTATCGTCGATAATTCGTCAACGAACTGTTACAGGGAAAGTAGTACCTGAACGGTGAATTTAGTAGTCAGATATCAAGTGTATAATAATCTAATTTTTGAATCAGCGCCAGAGATGACATCGACGACTACAGAGGAAGTTTGGAATTCTCAACACTCCGTCCAGATGGCTGAGTTGAGATAAGAACCATTCAGTTGGGAAATGGCAGCTGATGTTCTTTGACGGGTGACTGCAAGAGAGTTGAGTACAAAATAATATTCTTTATTATTTGATAAATTAACTTATGGTTTATGGGACATATTTTTGTAAATACTTTGCTTGTGTGATTAACGTAGTATATTTAGTTTTGGTCTAACACACTTTTGTATGGAAGCAGCTCGCACGAATGTTGTTAGTGGAAGGTTCTTGTTTTTGTGTGGTGTTAACTAACGTAGCTATCTGAACGGCCGTGTTTGCATATGTTACGCAATGCGGTTAAAAACGTCTCTCGGAGATATGTTGTGTTTCAGAAGTAGGACTGAATTAATATAATTATACAGTAGATTGGAGGGTAATTAAAATTTGTTAAAGGTTTATTATTGATCAGATTCAGTGTGATTATTGCCGTTGGAGCAATGTAACTTGTGACGAAGAGTAATCAGCTCTATCGTAGGTTTAAATATTGTTTAATGCTTGCGAGCACCTATTCAGCAGACCTGTGTGAAAAGCGTCATGTCAGTCCCAGATGTGTGTATGTGTGTATTTTTGTGGTATTACAAGCGGGAATTTCAGCTTAGACTGATTTCTGTCAGCTTGGTACCAGGTCCATATTGTATCCTTGCGAGGGCAATTGTGGATATGTGATTATGTCTGACCATATGTTGAGTTGGTTGAGATTTTTGTTGCTGTTGATTCCTTGAGATAACGGCACAGCTGGTAAGCTATTTATATACACTGGAGTGGGACATGACAGGTATTGAGGAAGGGGAGAGATGTTTCACAAGGCAGTCTGAACGTGGCAAGCAAGGTCATTAGCGAGAAGTGCTCGTTTGGCTCCCTAATTACTTGAAATTCAGATAAGAACTGATCAATGGTAAAAATTGTTTAAATAAATGGGAGTTGCCTACGAATCACGATAATCTCCGAAGCGTTACCTTAACATGCAGTTTTGTTCATATAATGTAATCTTAGCCGGTCAGGCTTTTGTTGTTGTTGGTTTTATTCCATGTTTATTTTTATATCAGTGACCCGTGAGTCACGTGCAATGCTGTCCTTCCTTGTGTGTATTGAGCAATTGGCCTGTTTTGGTAGCTCAGGTTGTTAAGTGCGTCATCGCGCTAATGAGGATCTCAGAGAGATTCCTGTAAATAATAGATTTGTAGTGTGTGTGTCAGCGTTAGATTTTTAAGGGTTTTTATTAATGTCATGCCCATATTCATAAACGTTGATTTACGTGATGATTGTTCGTGCGCACCGTGGCTGTTAACCCGTGGTAAACGAACGGTCATCCAAGTACTCATTTCTCGTAGTTAGTCATCACGCGTACATAAAATCCAAATGCAAGGTAGTGGAACTAGGATCCACATTTTTATTATAAAGGGGGAGATCCGTCTGACTCCTCAAAGTGTTAGATATTCCTGTCAGGGAAAAATTCAGGGAGGATATATTTTTATTATTGTTTGTTTATTTTCTTTTATGCACAATTAGTTATTAAATCATGTTATTATCTTACGTCTTGTCTCCTTACTTTCTTAATTATAGTTTTAATCCTATGACCCTTGCCTCAGTAAAGCACGTTGTTTGGCGGACGTAAACATCACACTATGAACTGAGCGCGACCCCTTGATCAAGATTCTTGCATAAAACACTGCTATTCTGAAGGGTTCAGTACTGCGGCCATGATCCACTTTTCTTCCACATTGTTTATGCTCTTCTGATATGTCCTAAGCTTTTTGCGGCTATCATTTTTCAATTGGCTCATTCTCCTACTACTGTGCCTTACTAATGAGGTTTTAAATTTCTGTTTTTTATGTATGCTGTGCCCTTTAATTCAGATCGCTAGGTAAAAGCATTAACAACTCTGTCAGAGCAGAAAAATGGGCTGGAATTTAAGAAGAATAACCCTTTTCCCAAGCTATTCGTATAAAATACGTTTCTGATTCCGGTAATTAATTTGAACAGTGCTTTTACAATTAAGAAGAAAAGTCTTCCATGGTTATGAAACTTTACTAGTTATTTTACAAATGAATGCTTTCAGCTGGTAGAGGTCTTGTACAAGCAATGCAGTTAGAAAATTAAAAGGTGTGATTCCAAATTTTCGGAGTTAAATGTCACGTTCTGTGGTTCAGATAACATTTAAAATTGAGGTCCTGTGGCTCGTGATCACGAGATAATTGGTTATGTAAAACTACAAGCTTCCTTTCTTTAGATTAAGTGAGGGAAGTAGGTCACCCACAATGTTTCTTTCATGAGGAATGGGGGATTGGGGGGGGGGGGGAGGTGGAGAGGTCACTTACATGTAGAGTTGCCATCCGTCCTCCTTTTGCATTTTTTTACCTTTCCCTCTTCTTAAGGACATCATTCTTTCTATTCTTATTCTCAGACCTGGATTGCTGTATTTTAAGATACACTTCTTAAAAGTAAGTTCCGTTAAAATACATTCAGCACATGCGGGGTAGTTGCTGTGAGTCATGGACAAGGAGACGACGCCATTTTTAGATCGCTGTCTGTTCTATGCGCTTTATAGTCCTTGGTTAGAATGACGAAGTTTATTGAAAATCCGACGGTTTGTGAGGTTATATCTGCCATTTTCTTTCTGAATGCTAAGAACACTGAACCATTTAACATTCATCGAAAGATTTGTGAGGTGTGCGTAGAAAAAGAGATGAGTGATTCAATGGTAAAGATATGGTCCCGACTGTTAAATGAAGGACGTGATCACGTGCTCGATGACGAATGAAGTGGGTGTCCATCGTCGGTTAATTAAGACTTGGTTAGTGGAGTTGGAGAAAGTGTCAAGGAAAACCGTAGGTTATCACCATCGGTATCTGATCTTTCTAAGAATTTCCGCAAATTTGGTACACGACACATGCGGCAACATTTTATGAACAAGACATGAATAACTTGTACCATGGTAGGAAAAATGTCTCCAAAATTGTGGGAGCTCTGTGGAAAGTTAGTTTACGATTTGTAGTTTGTTCTGCAATAAATAGTTTGTATTTTTCTTTTTGTTTTTATCACCAAAGGGAACTTCCAATCTGGACTTACAGCGTCTATGTAGGTAACAGAAACTTATGCCTTGAATAGAAAATATCAATCAGCCCTGTTGTTTCATTTAGAGGCTTGCGACATGTACAGAAATTACTGTAATGGCGTGGGAAACGACAGATATTATTTGCATCATCATTTAAATAAATACATGCAATGCAGGCTAAAAGGTTTTGAAAACTCAGGGGACGTTCACTAACATTTCCACCTCCTTTCTCTCAATTTGTTCTTTATTCAAAAGAAGGCTTTCAGTATAGGTATAGATCACCAAAATTAAACTGACCATTTGAATTGGATGATAATAACATATTAAAAAAACACAAGGGATGTTCAGTACCATTTCCTCCTATATTAGCGACATTTCTCTATTTGTTCTATATTCAAAAAGAGGCTTATGAGTTTATATTACCAAAGTTAAATTTTTACCATGTTCTTAACCATTGTGCAAATGCTGTAATATCAAGTTAGACAGTATTTTGTTTCTGATTTAATAGTATTTTAAGCAGAATTATGTTGATATTTTGGAGGATTATTCAACGAATACTGAAAATTTTTGTAGTGAAGATTTTAATGCTTAATTTTGTTCATAGATTGTTACTATTTAGATTAGTGATGCTATTAGTTTAATATTTATAATTTTAATTTTAACTGAGGAAGGTTACAAGCTAACCGAAACTACTATTACATATCATTAGTTTCAATATGTTATTGACTTAAAGGTGGATTACATTTATTTTTACCTATTCATAGGTATTTCAACAGATAACAACTTTAAGGATGGCCGAGTTGGGAATCGAATCCGGGATCACTAGGGCTATACCACTGCTGTATCAATGTATTCCTTTAAAGTTCTTTAAAAAGATTTAGGTACTTTCCTGAGTCTGTATTGTTACTCTGTAATGTATCCTTAATCTCATCCCGCAGCATAACTTGTCAACTAGCGCACTTTGACTGCAAGGGATTACCGGAACTCAAGAGTTAGGAGTTTTGATTCCATGCGCTGAGAGCGGCTATTCTGAGTGTGGTTTCTTCTTTTTTCACATTCCTTCCAGTAAAATCCATAGATAAATACTGAGGGTGATCAGGGAGATCAATCCCCCTCGAAAACCAAAAGGATATTTGATGAAATTTTTAATTTTGAATGAAACACATCTCCGAATTGATGACAAATGATTGGATTGTGTTTGAAAGCATATCTTCTCACTTATGTAAAAAAAATAGTTTTTTTATTTTTTTTTGCTATTTTTTTAGCGTGTGGATTTTAGTGCCGGGAGTGTCCGAAGACTTGTGCGGCTCGCCAGTGTTAGTAGCATCTTCTATGCGGACACCCTTGGGGTGAGCTACAAGTACCGTCGCGTGTGGTGTGGTGTGTTGTCTGGGGAAGCAAAGTGTGAATGTAAGGACTAGGAATTGGCAGCTAGTGGCTGTGGCCTATAGTTAGGGACCAACCCAGGCATTTGCCCGGAAGGAAGAAGGGAAACCACAGAAAACCATCTTCAAGATTGCAGGCGTGGGGATTCGCACCTCCTCGCCTCCCGGATGTGAGCGACTGCCTGCAGCCACGCTGAAACAACCACGGCTAACTCACCCTGCTTTTTTAGTGGTATTCTAACTTAATGAGCAAATTGGTCTGCTGTGGCAGTAGTACTATCTTCATCTCTTTCCAGGAATACACCACATGTCAGTTACCATTCTGTTAGTATCAGAGTGTGAGTGCTATTTTGGAAAATGAATAATATTGTGTTTACGTGTATTACTGTTTTATGTGAAACTTTAATTGGAAATGAGTTTATTAATAGAAAAATCCAGATGATTTTGCGATGAAAACTGGACTTTATAATATCAATAAAATTGTATCGAGCATTTGCACATTGACAAGGAGGTTTTGAAACTCTGGGAGTTCATATAGCATAGTGCCCTCACCCGGACAATGTAATTTTAATTTTGATTCAGCTCAACCCCCTCCAGAAGCAAATCTTAGGTACGCCACTGGATGGTACCTTCTGCCGAACCTTCATGCACCTGCTCCCCAAAAATACAGTTACACTAAAAGTGCTCGCAACACACACAGTTGATCAGTCAAATTTAACATACATTTCAGTACATAGACTGATGACTAAGATGTGAAATGAAAAAACAATAACAGCAATTTTCAGGAGAGGGTCTGCCTATTTTATCAGCTACGGACGGAGCCATCTTTGACTTTTTTTATGTAAGAGAGAGAGAGGAATTACGTAAAATATTTGCTTCATAAGCTGACAATGCAATGTAAACTGGCGCAACTTGCACTCATTGACAAAGAAAAATGGCAAATTACATGATTTTTAAAGTTTTTTGGATTTGATGAGCAGGAAGTATAAGTCCGCAGAGCAGTAGATATGCGAGTTAAGTTCCTCACCACAACTGCCAGGAGGAACTGGAGGTCTAAAGCTTGAAGGATCTAATTCTAAGGATGACAGCGTTCAACCTGACAATGACTAGTTTTCTGGGGATATTCAAATTTTCTTTACACAGTTGTAAAAATTCAGGGAGTCCCTGATTTGTCAGATGGGAGTGGTGACTTATCTGGCAATGTGGGAGATTTTAAGGTTATGTAAGAGAAAAATGAGAACGGGAACAGGATTACGTTTGAGGAAGTAGAGACGTTGGTTAATAAACTACAATGTCACTAAGCGGCAGGTGTAGATGAAATTCGACCAGAAATGAAAAAGTATACAGGGAATGCAGGGATGAAATGGTTGCATAGGATAATCGAATTGGCATGTGATTTGGGAAAGGTAGCCTCTGACTGGACGAAAGGTGTAATTTATAAGCAACTTAACAGGAGAAATTGCAATAATTATGGAGGCGTTTATTTGATAAGTGTCCCAGGCAAAGTGTAAGTTGATGAAAACCAGTGGGATTTTAGACCACAATATGGACGCCAAGATCAAATTTTTAGTATGTGCCATGTTATTGAAAATGTTATGAGATGAATAGATAGTTGTGTTTGTGTTTCGATTGCCTGTAGCAGCCTTCCATCGATGCCATAATCCCTCAGGATGCTCAGCATCTTCTCCCCCAGTACTCTATCGTACGCCTTCTCTAGATATACAAAATATCTTTTGTTGATAATCAGGCTGCAGTAAGAGTTGATAGTAGGATAAGTTCTTGTTTCAAGGTTGTTTCAGGAGTGAGGCAAGGTGTAACTTCTCAACACTACTGTTTTTTTTTTTAATATATCGACCATTTTCGGATGGGGCAGGATTCGATTAGGTTAAAACCGGGTAAGCGGTCTTGCCTGTTCCGATGACCTGGTTGTAATGGTGGACTCCGTCGAAAGCTTGCAAGCCAACAATTTAGAACTAGAACACAAATGTAGAGAGTATAATATGAAAATCAGCATTTCAAAGAGGGAGGTTATGTCTGTAGGGAAGAAACACAAGAAAATAGAAAGGCATGTAGAAGGAACTGAATTGTATCAGGTGGAACATTTTAAGTACTTTGGCTGTGGTAGTATGGGGTAGGAAATACACTCAATGTGTAGGAAAGCCAATGCAATGAGTTCTTAGCTGCAATCTACATTATTCTGCAGGAAAGAAGCTAGTAGAGTGACGAAACTCTCCCTACATCGCTCGGCATTTAGACTGATCTTGATGTATGGAAGTGAGAGCTGGGTAGATTAAGGATATCGGATACATAAGCTAGAGATAACTGATATGAAGGTAGCACAAATGATTTCTGATACAAATACATGGGATCATTGGCAGGAGGGTACTCGCAATGAAGATATAATGCCTAAGTTAGAAATGAACACACTATATGAAGCTATGTCTGAAACGATTCAGATGGTGCGATCATGTGCAGAGAGGAGAGATTACTTAATAGTTAATGAGTTTGGCTGAGGAGGCGATGGTTCGATTCAGTGTTGAACGATTTCATTGTGGGAGGAGGAGAAGCAGAAGAGGCCGCAGTGGTAACTGCTATTAGGGAATCCTGGAGGAGACTTGTCCGCAAACAGCGATTTGCAGACTAGAGTGGACGCTGATTGGCAAAATAGTCTCATGTATGCATGTTCGTAGATGTCAAAATTATATTTTATTTCAAGTCTGTGGGTTTCTATCTCAAACCTAGGTCCAAATAATTACGGTTGCACTCATTATAAACACACATGTTATGTAACAAATGCAGCACACACAAAACTTTTCAGGGTTCGCCAGCCCAATGAGGTCTGAAGTTCTTAAAATGATCTAAGAACAAAAGAAAATCGATTGCTGTTGATTCATATAGGTTCTTGTGACATCGTGGTCATGAAGTCCCTTGTATTGGGTATATTGTGAATCTCTGTGATATCTTGTATCATTTTGATAGTTATTTTATTGAGTGTATTTCTAATTAGGGTTAGAATTTTGATAGAAGGCGGTCCTTACCTCAATTTTAGTAGCATCCTGGCATTTGCTTGGAGTAGAAACAGAAGGCACCTTCGATGGAATCCTACCCACCTCAGTTCTACCTCACGAGGCTGAGTGTACTCCGTTCCAGCCGTCAAATCAGATTAAAATTTCATGGTCGAGCCGGAAATTGAACAAGAACCTCACGGGGACAGCCGAACTAGAACGTTGGTTTAGGTATTACTAGCAGTATTGAATATAAAATATTTCCAGGTAGTGCTAACTTCTACCTCATGTCTATAGCCTCCTTTACTTGTATCCAGTTGTCCATCCCTTTTCCATATAACATATAGAGTTCAAACAATGACATTCTACGATCTATATTACATCCATCGGCAGGCATTGCCATTTAGAACTTGAGTCTTTTGTGTTCATCTGACAAACTCAATTAGGCTCTTGGTTCTTTAAAAAAGGGTAATTAAATATTGAACCTATGGACATGAGCAACATTTGTATTATTTGCATGGTCTATTTTCAGAGCAGATGCTGTCGCTAATTCGGCTCAAGTTGAAGAGATGAAGGCAACTGAATACCGAGGAGATGCTTTCCGCTGCTTCCTCTGCACCGGAACGTACGCGATAAAAAAAACCTTTTTAAGACATATGAAGAATAATCATAATTTAAGCGCTGAGTGCTGCCATCTGTGTGGAAAAGCTTACGAAGTGCCCGAGAGTGTGGAAAGCAATGTGTTTCTTTGTAATGCCTGTGTAATTCCAGTTTTTATTCAGAACAGAAATGAGACTAATTCCCCTTCTAAGGAAACTCCATCTGACAACGTCGAAGACAGTGGGACAGATATAAATCGATTTCCATGTCGGTCGTGTGGCGTTACCTTTCCGAATCGTCAACAGCGCAAAAGCCATGTGGTCAGCCATGCTCGAGAGAATCCACTAGTGTGTTCTGAATGTGGACAGGTGTTCAAAGACGCTTCTGCTCGAAAAAAACACAAGTTGCTTCATCAAGTGGACGAACGCCATCACTGTCCGAAATGCCAAAAGAGCTTTAGATATGAAGAGCAGTTGGAAATTCACTTAAAAAAACACACGCGAGATCCCTGTATTCCTTGTAATAACTGTGCTCAAACGTTTCCTACGCACGAGGATCTTGGCAAACACATGTTGTCTCATAATGAAAGAGGACCTTACTCTTGCGACGAGTGCAGTAAAACGTTTGTTACAGAAAACTCTTTGGTCAATCATAAGCGAATACACAGTGGGGAGTTTCCGTATCCTTGTTTGAAATGCAATAAAGTTTTCAGATCTAGCGGGGAACTTTTTTCTCATGCTCTTACACATACAGGTGCAAGACCGTACGTATGTAAGACCTGTGGCAAGGACTTTTCAAATCCATCTTACCTCAAAAGACACCTTGTGGTACATAGTGAAGTACGGCCTTACAGTTGCCAAATCTGTGATCGAACCTTTCGGCATCTTGGCACTCTTAACCGCCACGGTGTTGTCCACTCAGGAATTGAGCCATATTGTTGCGACATGTGTGGTGCCACTTTCACCGATGTGTATTACTTAAAGAAGCATATATCTTTGCATACCATAGATCATTCATGTCACACACGTGGGAAAAACATTGCTTCATCTCGTGATTTAAGAGGTCATGAGTTGATGCACGAAACGCGTCGACCTCTTACTTGTAAATTTTGTCGAATGAGATTTCAGTATGCTTCACGACTGAGAAAGCATATGAGAACTCATACGGCATTACGACCACACGTATGTTCTGTGTGTTTCAAGGGATTCACTACAAGCAGTTGTCTCGAGAACCATTTGCTAACACACGCTAAGCGCGACCCGGGACATTAGCAATTCATCCCTATGAACTACTTATAAACTTTTTAATATAAAATAATTTGTTTTCCACTCTATACACGTCATTTCAATTGTAGTTCGTGTCCTTTACATTAGAAAATGTTCTGAAAACCAAATTTGGTACATTCTGTTCTATAATTTATTCTTTGCTTTCTTCTTTGAAAGAAATGTATATATCTATATTTTAATCAATTTTAGATCATCGAAATAAATTAATTGCGGTATAAAAAATACAATAGTGCCTCAATTATACAATTCTTTTGCATGAGTTACTCAATCCATAGCACCTCAAACTGAGTGTAGCACCTACTGACTCCTAGGAACTCCTCATTTCAGTATTTAGATATGTATCACATCGTCTGGACTGTAGCAGCATACGTCGTTCAGACAATCCCACTTATTCCTGTAATCGCACATTGTTTTAGGATGACCTATTCCTATGTCATATGCCGCAAACTATGTAATCTTGTCGGTGAATTGTTTATTATCAGCTCATTACTTCCTTGTCTTCCTGACATTTTGCCGCTGGTCAAAGTCACTATCTGTGAGTTCTGGCTTACTCATATACTTCTCCCTTTGACCTCAGCTGTTTTATAAGGGAGGTCTGATGGTCTGCATGTAGAGGATTGGTCTGTTCCTTGAAACGTTCAACAGATAATTCAGTAAGATGTTTGAATGAAATTGTTCAGAGTAATTGATCTTATATTACCAGTGGTAGTCCTCAAATCTACATTTGGTTGGGATTGAACGAACTCATACGAGCAGTATTAAGCCACATCAGTATTCTAGATATTGCTGTTTTAAGGAGCGGAACGGCTAGGGCATCTGCTCCTTAAGAGCATTGTTCTAATGCAGTATATACTAGAAGAAGAGATGAGCCCTGGCGTAATAATTTATGTGTTCTCCATGTGGTACTTGCAAGCTTCTTTATATTGTTGGTATGAGAATACAGGGTGTCTACCGTTAACGAAAGTATCGAATTTTTCAAGCGGGTAACGAGAAAGTAACAAATTTTACAAACGTGTATCGAAAATTTTCCGAAGGCAGGTTGAATTATTTAAACTCGCACGCGCATGTTCGCCGATCTCTCTAGTATAATACTCTTGCTGTAACGTCAAGTCTCACATAGCATAGTCCTTCAACTGGCGGCTTATGATTAGTGGATGATTGAAGTACATCTGTTTCATACTTTCGTCTACAGATAATGCGCTACTCGCGTCTGCTGAGAACGAAAGTGGATGGTAATCTGTGAACGAGAGGGAGTTGCAGATGTACTTATGTTGATTTCGGGTTTATAAGTTATATTGTCGAAGTGAGAAGTCGCGTTCAGAGGTTCGGAATCTATGTATAAACGACGTCTTGTAGTTTTCAATCGCAAGGTTTAAGAACCATGTAAGACGACAACGTTTTGTTTATATAAGTCAACATATATCTGTATACATAGGCATTTTCATAACTACTCGCATGGAAGAGTGAAACATTTCTACATATAAAAGGCAAATATTACGATCTCATTGCTGTAACTCGGTATCATTTATTCACGGAGGTTGCTTTAAGTTTATAGGCAAGGGTTCACGAAATTCAGATTTTAACGGGAGAAAAATAGGCCTAGAAAAAAATCCTAAACCTCTTGAGTTTCAAACTTGAAACTTGAAATTCATATTCTTTGATAAATTTCAAGGGATACGTGAGTAGTGGGGTAGTGGGGGAGCTGCTTACCTTTTTATTGAGCCACCCTCGTATTTGCCCCGAACCTGATATCTCGCTAACCAAACATGGGATTAGAACATACAGGGTGTCCTAGCACTGCTAGTAATGCCCCCTACTTTCCTATAGGCTCTTTATTTGATTAAAAGACCAAAACTAAAAGGTCATTCGCGAGTAGTGGGGTAGTGTTGGTTTCCTGAAGTCGCGCTCGTGCTTGAATATGTATGCCTATGTTGGGAAAGGGTTATGTGGTGGGGGAGGAGTAGGGTCGAGTGAGGGGTCGTTTAGATGGTATTTTTTCCGCTCTAGATGATGGTGAGGTTATTTTTTAAAAATGGATGGAATTGGGAAACGCCATTTGGGGTAAACATGTTGTTTTTTGACATTTTGGCGATGAATGTTTTTTTATACGCATGCGCACTTGAGGAGTTTTGTAAGAGGGCGGGCTTTTTAAATGATGATTTATTAATGAGTGTTTTTAATATGTATTGAAATAAACCCCAAAAAACTAATAGGTCATCGGCTTTTTTACTATCTCGCTAACCAATAATCGGATTTAAACGTATGAGGTGTCGTAGGACTCGTGGTGAACTCCCCTTTTCTATGGACGGGGTATATTCACTCTAAAATAAAAACTACCCTTACCCGGGGGTTGAAATAGTATTTTTTTTTTGTATGTGCGCGCACGGACGGGTTTTTTCAAAAGGACTTAACTACACGTTAGTTAATATTTTCTGAACCCCTCATGGGATTTTGCCATAGGCAGTATTATAGCCCTGGGGGGTAACGCTCCGTTTTTGAATGTAGGATTTATTTTTGTCGAAAGGGCCTAACGACACTTTTGTTCATATCTCGCGAACCAATCATGCTAGGGACTTGTATGAGGGGTCCTAGCACTTGGGGCAACATTCCCTGTTTGGGGGTGAAACTACCCCCCAAAATTGAAAAATCCCTATCTCGGAAACGAAGAATCCTAAAATTAAGTGTGATAGCTTAAAAAATAGGGGATGATATGGGCTTTTACCTCGATGGATCATTTCACCCCTAAAACAGTAAATAGTCATGTTATGGGGAAAAAACGTGTTAAACACCTAAAAATGATAAATGAACCTAAGATCTTTTGTTTTTGATGAAAAATAGCAGAGGGGTGAAACTACCCCCCAAAATTGAAAAATCCCTATCTCGGAAACGAAGAAGCCTAAAATTAGGTGTGATAGCTTAAAAAATAGGGGATGATATGGGCTTTTACCTCGATTGATCATTTCACCCCTAAAACAGTAAATAGTCATGTTATGTGGAAAAAACGTGTTAAACACCTAAAAATGATAAATGAACCTAAGATCTTTTGTTTTTGATGAAAAATAGCAGGGGGGTGAAACTACCCCCCAAAATTGAAAAATCCCTATCTTGGAAATGAAGAAGCCTAAAATTAGGTGTGATAGCTTAAAAAATAGGGTATGATATGGGCTTTTACCTCGATTGATCATTTCACTCTTAAAACAGTAAATAGTCATGTTATGGGGAAAAAACGTGTTAAACACCTAAAAATGATAAATGAACCTAAAATATTTTGTTTTTGATGAAAAATAGCAGGGGGTAAAAATACCCCCCCAAAATTGAAAAATCCCTATCTTGGAAACGAAGAAGCCTAAAATTAAGTGTGATAGCTCAAAAAATAGGGGATGATATAGGCTTTTACCTCGATGGATCATTTCACCCCTAAAACAGTAAATAGTCATGTTATGGGGAAAAAACTTGTTAAACACCTAAAAATGATAAATGAACCTAAGATCTTTTGTTTTTGATGAAAAATAGCAGAGGGGTGAAACTACCCCCCAAAATTGAAAAATCCCTATCTTGGAAATGAAGATGCCTAAAATTAGGTGTGATAGCTTAAAAAATAGGGTATGATATGGGCTTTTACCTCGATGGATCATTTCACCCCTAAAACAGTAAATAGTCATGTTATGGGGAAAAAACTTGTTAAACACCTAAAAATGATAAATGAACCTAAGATCTTTTGTTTTTGATGAAAAATAGCAGAGGGGTGAAACTACCCCCCAAAATTGAAAAATCCCTATCTTGGAAATGAAGATGCCTAAAATTAGGTGTGATAGCTTAAAAAATAGGGTATGATATGGGCTTTTACCTCGATGGATCACTTCACCCCTAAAACAGTAAATAGTCATGTTATGGGGAAAAAACGTGTTAAACACCTAAAAATGATAAATGAACCTAAAATATTTTGTTTTTGATGAAAAATAGCAGGGGGGTGAAACTACCCCCCAAAATTGAAAAATCCCTATCTTGGAAACGAAGAAGCCTAAAATTAGGTGTGATAGCTTAAAAAATAGGGGATGATATGGGCTTTTACCTCGATGGATCATTTCACCCCTAAAACAGTAAATAGTCATGTTATGGGGAAAAAACTTGTTAAACACCTAAAAATGATAAATGAACCTAAGATCTTTTGTTTTTGATGAAAAATAGCAGGGGGGTGAAACTACCCCCCAAAATTGAAAAATCCATATCTAGGAAACGAAGAACCCTAAAATTAGGTGTGTTAGCTTAAAAAATAGGGTATGATATGGGCTTTTACCTCGATGGATCACTTCACCCCTAAAACAGTAAATAGTCATGTTATGGGGAAAAAACGTGTTATACACTTAAAGCATAAGCATCTTTGTGAAACCATGCTTTAATGGACATGTGTATGGATGATGATGGTTGTTATTATTATTATTAGGTAATTATGGATTAATGTGCGGATAGATAACTAACCTGTGGGGAGCGTGATGGCGCAGGTGCTTAGCTGCTCGTCTTTACTCGGGCAGGTGGGGTTCAAATCCCGGTGACGGCGGGGGTTGGAATTTTCACCTGAAAAAAATCACGTGGCGTCAGGAAGGGCATTCGGCCTTAAATCCCCGGCCAAAACCAAAATGAGCCTGGTTGGCTCCGGCGACTCAAACTAATAGGGAAAAGCCGAAGAAAGAAAAAATGATAACTCACCAGTAATAGTAAACATTGGTTTGAGGTGTTGAAGAAGTCAGGATGGCCAACCCTTTACCCTGGTTCACGAATGGACCCCAAAAAGTTTTACCTGTCAAGACTCAGTCTACCCTGTTGCAGCCTTGTGAAAAAAAATCGAACCGGGGCCTCTGTAGTGACAGTGGAGCTATATTCATGATGATTTTTAAACAAACATAGGCTTGCCTACTACCGCTGTGTTGAATCTGCACAGAGACTCTGGCTTTGGTTTGCGTAGTGTGCCTTGCTGATAACAGCACAGCGACCTTGTCAGGAAGTTTCATATTACTCATTTGCTTGATAGCGGACATGCTATGCACATGACTAGATCGTTGTTAGGTTTGACAAAGGCTTAGTGAAGCTTATGGCAACCTTGAAATGAATGTCATGGTATAGTCGGGGTTGGAAGCCAAGACCTTAGGGTTGACAACCAAGTAGGTTAACCACTACACGGTGATATGGTGAAATAATAATGTAACAGAACATATAGAAACGTTTTCTATAGTTTAACGAATTGGCATACCATGAGAGGTGTAGGTAATGGAAATTGAATCCTTAGCTGATGATTATACTACTTTCCATGCCCACGTATAAGCTATCATGTTAGAAAAAGAATGGTATGGCTTGTTTTAAACGGAGAATAATCATTGTGTTTACTGTGAAACACAAATCTGAATTTAAAATTAATTTAAAATAATTAATTTAAAATTAACTAATTTAAAATTAGTTTAGTACGCTGAAGTTAAAATGAATAATGATCACGTTACCGACAGCCAGTTTCAAAGCCATGAGAACTAAGTGAACAAAGTATAAAATTCATGAGCCAGTGAGGAATTCAACATGCTGTCCTTTGGACAAGAGAGAAGCGTTCTACAGCGACCCTCAATGGTTTGGGACATCGTAAAGATGAAAATTAAATCTAAGCTACTATACGCTTATATACTAGAATAAGAAATGGAAAACAATTGGTCAAATAAAGGACAGAAGGAATAAAAAAAAAATGGCCCTCAACCCTCAAGCATAAGGATTGAGGGAGTTGGAAGGAAGGAGAGCCATGAAAGGCAGATAAAAAGTATACTAGGAGTGGCTTTGCCCCAGAGGTAATGGATAAAGAGGAGGAAAACTGGACTCAGCTCAGAAATCCCTTGGGGTTGCCAACTTCCAAACTGATCAGCCCTTGAGGGTGTAGCCATAGGCAGAGTGCATCGCAAGTCGTGGGGCTAAATACACCCTACCTTCTTGAGGGGGCTTGGGCAAAAGACAGGAAATAACATGAAAATAAAAAAGCAAGGCTGCCTCCTCAGGATATCAGAAAAAATAAATAAACCAGGGCCAATGAAGTTTCAAAAGGAAGAGACTCCCTAGGGCTCGGATACTCTAATCATGTTGGGGTCGGTAGAGAACAAGAGTTGAGCAAGTGTGGTCGACAGGAAATAAGAGAGTGAGGAGCCTAGCACAAGTTAGTGGAAGCAATGACGGTCTCAGCTGGGACTCCGTGATCGTCAACCTACATGACACTAGATATGACGCCCAGGGGTGGAATTAAAGACCTCTTTTTGTTTTTTATCACTGGCTTTTAAGAACGCTAACACATGGCATGCCTTATAATGCAATACTGGTCCTAGGGTATGCAAAAATTGTATTAGAAACTCAGCTAATAATAGAGTGCTTGCCCATGATTTACCTTAAATTTTCCTAAAATCCACTACATTTTCCGCAAATTGACCAAATGACACAACATTCCAGCAAAATTCAACAAATGACTACCAGATTTATTGAAATTCCATTGATTTACCTAAGCATGGTTTAAACTACCTCAAATTCATATAAAATTAGACGAATATAGATGAAAATTCACTAAAATTTACCGAATTTAGCCAAGTGGTGTACAAACCATGAAATTTATCCAATTTTTATTAAAATTGACTACATGTACTCGAAAATTCCATAATATTCCCTTTACATGTATGCTTTTTGTTGTTGTTGTTGTTGTCTCGTTTACCACACTCCCTGTAGACAATCACCTCAACATGACTTTCTCCTAGACTAGGAGCTTCACATTCGACATGATAGCTGAGTTTCATTTCCCATAAACTTGTCTCTGAGGTGGGTGTCAGGAAAAGGCATTCAGCTGTAAAAACCACACCCTCACGTAGACTTTCATAACCTCTTACGTTGAGGTTCCTTACACTAACGACATTAAATGATTGAACGGTTTCCTTTTCACAATTCCTGTCTATACTTTCCTCTTTAAGGTTGCAAGATGTTTGCAAGATTCCTAAAATGCAATTAAATGTAATAAATACCTTAAGATGGTTTCATTTGTTTAATGATATGGTGTTGATGATGGATATATACGTTAAGACTAATTTTTGTTAGGTCTTGACTGGCCTTGCAATTAGAAATTGACAAACCAAACATGGGTTATCTACCAGGGGAACACTTTGACCACTATATTGGTTATTGACCAGTAAGTACAGTTCTAGTAATGAGACAGAAATCCAACACAAACAATGAGCGCGCAATGCGGCGGAGATTGGTACCACGATGTACTGTCGGTTATGTAGCTATGTGGAATGCACATCATATATGGTTTACTTGAAGGTTTGGAGATTCCATTAAAGATATTTCTACAATAAACCATTTTCAAATGGTCATTCGTTGGTGTGAAAATATTTATTATATGGTATTTTATGAAAACAATTATGATTTATAATTTATATGTTTATTGTATTCTTATTTAATGTAAGCACTGGAGGCACTATCGACCAAAATACAGCACTATCTGGAATGTATATTGCATACTTGAAGGTTTGGTGATCCCATTAAAGGTATTCCTACAATAAATGATTTTTAAGTTCTCGTTTTATGGCATGATTATTTAATATATGCTATTTGCTAATAGGATTTGACACTGGAATTATTTTACAAGTAGTTATTTTAATGACCAACAGAGTTTAATGTTAACAAGGCACAGCTCTATTTGAAATTTTGAATAACATGTTGCATGTCATACATCATATGCAACTACTGTAAGGCTTGTGATTTATTTAATGCCTTTAACCCTATATTAAACACGCAGTTTGCAATACTGATAACTGCAATGTTAGTGAATAAAAATTGAAACAAAACAAAAATCAGCATTGAAAAACCAAAAAGTGGTTGAGCATATATACAGTGGGGAAAAGAAAAGTTTTGTAAACACTAATGTCCAACAAGATTAATTAAATCAGTAACTGTCAGGGTGGCCGAGTGGTTAAGGCGTTTGACTTAAGATCAAATTTCCAAATATATAAGGAAGCAAGGGTTCAAATCCCTTCCCTGACATAACTATTGCTTGAACATGCAAGAAAACAAGAAATATACACAAACTATGTTTATCAATTTAATCATTTTTTTACAAGAGATAGACACACAGAATACAGCTCTTTTGGTTTATCAGTTCTTTTAAACATAACACTTGTTGAAAATTATTTTTTAGGGGATGGGGGTGTTGCTACGTTGACCCATTACACAATAATAGCAGCTTTACGAAGTTCATTTTCTATATTTAATAGCTCTTTCTCATAACCAATATGGCCAAGCTGTTTACAGGCATGCAAGAGCTGTAGACGTTCGACTAATATATTAGGATCGTTCCATTTACTATTTTTTATGAATCGTTTCAGAATCTCGGGAAGCAGTTCATTATTATCACCATCATTATGATTATCATCCTCATTATTATAATCATTTTCATAATGATGATCATTATCATCGTTATCATTACCATCATAATTTCCACCTTTGTCCACAGACTGTTCAATGGATTGAGTTGCCTTTGATAGTGTTGAAAGCTTCTTTTTAGATGTGCTAGAATGCTTTAACATTGTTATGTTATTATTACCACTATTACCTTTCCCCACTAACTTCTTGATGGGGTATATTGTCTCTGATAGGGTTGAGGGCTTTTGAGATGTGGGTGCATGTCTGAACATGGGTTTCACAGGAGGTGTCGAAGGTTTCTCATTAAACAACTCGCTAACAGTATGAGTGCGTTGTAGTGTATTAAACTTGAGGTTAATATTATCTTGAGCAGTACTATTTTTCTCTTGGACTTGGTTTCTTGCTTTGGTTTGGGTTTTCCTTACATTTAGACTAGCGTGATTATTAAGTTTACATTCATGATTGTTTGAAGAAAGTACGTCGAATTCTTTTGTTTTAAGCATTCCTCGACACTGTTTCGATCGTTGCTTTGAACAGCGCCAAATAATAGTTCCATTTTTATTGCTTCGTTTCACAATATATGAATATCCTTTATAGTATGCATAAGGCTTACCATACCTAGTCACTGATACTTCCATATCAACTGTCAAGCACAAACTAATCTCTAGTAAAGACAACTCGGTAATAACAACAATAGTTTAATGTGGGAGCATATATACATGCAAAAAGTGGGAGCAAAGGTGGGGGGTAAAAAGTGGGAGCAAAAGTGGTAGCAAATGTGGGAGAAAAAAATAACTGTGAGCAAAAAGTGGGAGCAAATATGGGATCAAATGTGGGAGCAAAGCAAATATAAAAAGTGGGAGCAAATATGCTAAGAAATATGTCAACAAATATACCAGCAAAAGTAAATACACAAGTCAAGTTAGATTAAAGTGCAAAGAAAATATGGAAGCAAATATGAGAGCAAAAATTGTGTTTTTCTAAAACAACTAGACATAACAAACTTAGTCATAACCTAACCTAACCTAACCCAACCTAACCAAACCTAACCTCACCTAACCTCACCTAACCTAACCTAACCTCACCTAACCTCACCTAACCTAACCTCACCTCACCTAACCTCACCTCACCTAACCTAACCTAACCTAACTTTACCTAACCTAACTTGACTGAACTTTACCTAACCTAACCCATCATAACTTCACCTAACCTAACTTTACCTAATCTAACTTCACCTAACCTAACGTTCAACTCTCAGATCAAAATTAAATTCTAGGCATAGTTGAGTTGGAACCCAAGACTTCAGGGATAACACACAAGTATACTAGCCACTACACCGCAAAATGGGCAAATTATCATGCAACACAACATAAAGTAAAAGTTTCCTGTAGTGTAACTCATTGGCTGTCAACCATAGTTTGGGAATTCAAACCCAAGACCTCAAGACTTTTGTTTTGAACATTATCAGAAATATTATTCCATTTACATTTTGCTGCTGCTTATAGTTATAAGAGTTGGCATTAATATGGGAAGCAAAAAAAAAAGTGGGAGCAAATGTGGGAGCCAATATGGGAGCAAATATAGGAGCCAAGATGGGGGCAAAAGTGGGAGCAAATGTGGGAGCCAATATGGGAGTCAATATGGAGGCAAATATGGGAGCAAATGTGTGAACTAATCATCTCACCTCGGATATCGCCAGTGAGTACTCATATCCACCGCAAGGTAGCGGAAACATACTTTGTGTGTTGTATGTATCTATCTTACAAAGTTTGACTGCATGCAAAACGTCCTTGTATAAGCTGTGCATATAATTTTCATATACAATTAAGACCAAGTGTTCAGTACTAACATGTATAGCCTTGTCTAGGGTATATAGAGGATCGTTAGCAAGAAAGACTGACTAACCCAGGAGTGTAAAGCCTTGCCATATGCAGTAAGCATCTGTTGGCAGAAATGGTTCCTAATAATAACGGACTTAATGAATATGAAACGTGTTTTGAGTGTCGTCTTAAATCCTATTTTATACGTTGTGATACGTGTAAGGATTTAAGACGACACACAAAAGACAACACCCAAAATACGTTTGTGTCGTCTTAAATCCTTACACGTATCACAACGTATAAAATAGGATTTAAGACGACACTCAAAACACGTTTCATATTCATTAAGTCCGTTATTATTAGGAACCATTTCTGCCAACAGATGCTTACTGCATATGGCAAGGCTTTACACTCCTGGGTTAGTCAGTCTTTCTTGCTAACGATCCTCTATATACCCTAGACAAGGCTATACATGTTAGTACTGAACACTTGGTCTTAATTGTATATGAAAATTATATGCACAGCTTATACAAGGACGTTTTGCATGCAGTCAAACTTTGTAAGATAGATACATACAACACACAAAGTATGTTTCCGCTACCTTGCGGTGGATATGAGTACTCACTGGCGATATCCGAGGTGAGATGATTAGTTCACACATTTGCTCCCATATTTGCCTCCATATTGACTCCCATATTGGCTCCCACATTTGCTCCCACTTTTGCCCCCATCTTGGCTCCTATATTTGCTCCCATATTGGCTCCCACATTTGCTCCCACTTTTTTTTTTGCTTCCCATATTAATGCCAACTCTTATAACTATAAGCAGCAGCAAAATGTAAATGGAATAATATTTCTGATAATGTTCAAAACAAAAGTCTTGAGGTCTTGGGTTTGAATTCCCAAACTATGGTTGACAGCCAATGAGTTACACTACAGGAAACTTTTACTTTATGTTGTGTTGCATGATAATTTGCCCATTTTGCGGTGTAGTGGCTAGTATACTTGTGTGTTATCCCTGAAGTCTTGGGTTCCAACTCAACTATGCCTAGAATTTAATTTTGATCTGAGAGTTGAACGTTAGGTTAGGTGAAGTTAGATTAGGTAAAGTTAGGTTAGGTGAAGTTATGATGGGTTAGGTTAGGTAAAGTTCAGTCAAGTTAGGTTAGGTAAAGTTAGGTTAGGTTAGGTTAGGTGAGGTGAGGTTAGGTGAGGTGAGGTTAGGTTAGGTGAGGTTAGGTGAGGTTAGGTTAGGTTAGGTGAGGTTAGGTGAGGTTAGGTTTGGTTAGGTTGGGTTAGGTTAGGTTAGGTTATGACTAAGTTTGTTATGTCTAGTTGTTTTAGAAAAACACAATTTTTGCTCTCATATTTGCTTCCATATTTTCTTTGCACTTTAATCTAACTTGACTTGTGTATTTACTTTTGCTGGTATATTTGTTGACATATTTCTTAGCATATTTGCTCCCACTTTTTATATTTGCTTTGCTCCCACATTTGATCCCATATTTGCTCCCACTTTTTGCTCACAGTTATTTTTTTCTCCCACATTTGCTACCACTTTTGCTCCCACTTTTTACCCCCCACCTTTGCTCCCACTTTTTGCATGTATATATGCTCCCACATTAAACTATTGTTGTTATTACCGAGTTGTCTTTACTAGAGATTAGTTTGTGCTTGACAGTTGATATGGAAGTATCAGTGACTAGGTATGGTAAGCCTTATGCATACTATAAAGGATATTCATATATTGTGAAACGAAGCAATAAAAATGGAACTATTATTTGGCGCTGTTCAAAGCAACGATCGAAACAGTGTCGAGGAATGCTTAAAACAAAAGAATTCGACGTACTTTCTTCAAACAATCATGAATGTAAACTTAATAATCACGCTAGTCTAAATGTAAGGAAAACCCAAACCAAAGCAAGAAACCAAGTCCAAGAGAAAAATAGTACTGCTCAAGATAATATTAACCTCAAGTTTAATACACTACAACGCACTCATACTGTTAGCGAGTTGTTTAATGAGAAACCTTCGACACCTCCTGTGAAACCCATGTTCAGACATGCACCCACATCTCAAAAGCCCTCAACCCTATCAGAGACAATATACCCCATCAAGAAGTTAGTGGGGAAAGGTAATAGTGGTAATAATAACATAACAATGTTAAAGCATTCTAGCACATCTAAAAAGAAGCTTTCAACACTATCAAAGGCAACTCAATCCATTGAACAGTCTGTGGACAAAGGTGGAAATTATGATGGTAATGATAACGATGATAATGATCATCATTATGAAAATGATTATAATAATGAGGATGATAATCATAATGATGGTGATAATAATGAACTGCTTCCCGAGATTCTGAAACGATTCATAAAAAATAGTAAATGGAACGATCCTAATATATTAGTCGAACGTCTACAGCTCTTGCATGCCTGTAAACAGCTTGGCCATATTGGTTATGAGAAAGAGCTATTAAATATAGAAAATGAACTTCGTAAAGCTGCTATTATTGTGTAATGGGTCAACGTAGCAACACCCCCATCCCCTAAAAAATAATTTTCAACAAGTGTTATGTTTAAAAGAACTGATAAACCAAAAGAGCTGTATTCTGTGTGTCTATCTCTTGTAAAAAAATGATTAAATTGATAAACATAGTTTGTGTATATTTCTTGTTTTCTTGCATGTTCAAGCAATAGTTATGTCAGGGAAGGGATTTGAACCCTTGCTTCCTTATATATTTGGAAATTTGATCTTAAGTCAAACGCCTTAACCACTCGGCCACCCTGACAGTTACTGATTTAATTAATCTTGTTGGACATTAGTGTTTACAAAACTTTTCTTTTCCCCACTGTATATATGCTCAACCACTTTTTGGTTTTTCAATGCTGATTTTTGTTTTGTTTCAATTTTTATTCACTAACATTGCAGTTATCAGTATTGCAAACTGCGTGTTTAATATAGGGTTAAAGGCATTAAATAAATCACAAGCCTTACAGTAGTTGCATATGATGTATGACATGCAACATGTTATTCAAAATTTCAAATAGAGCTGTGCCTTGTTAACATTAAACTCTGTTGGTCATTAAAATAACTACTTGTAAAATAATTCCAGTGTCAAATCCTATTAGCAAATAGCATATATTAAATAATCATGCCATAAAACGAGAACTTAAAAATCATTTATTGTAGGAATACCTTTAATGGGATCACCAAACCTTCAAGTATGCAATATACATTCCAGATAGTGCTGTATTTTGGTCGATAGTGCCTCCAGTGCTTACATTAAATAAGAATACAATAAACATATAAATTATAAATCATAATTGTTTTCATAAAATACCATATAATAAATATTTTCACACCAACGAATGACCATTTGAAAATGGTTTATTGTAGAAATATCTTTAATGGAATCTCCAAACCTTCAAGTAAACCATATATGATGTGCATTCCACATAGCTACATAACCGACAGTACATCGTGGTACCAATCTCCGCCGCATTGCGCGCTCATTGTTTGTGTTGGATTTCTGTCTCATTACTAGAACTGTACTTACTGGTCAATAACCAATATAGTGGTCAAAGTGTTCCCCTGGTAGATAACCCATGTTTGGTTTGTCAATTTCTAATTGCAAGGCCAGTCAAGACCTAACAAAAATTAGTCTTAACGTATATATCCATCATCAACACCATATCATTAAACAAATGAAACCATCTTAAGGTATTTATTACATTTAATTGCATTTTAGGAATCTTGCAAACATCTTGCAACCTTAAAGAGGAAAGTATAGACAGGAATTGTGAAAAGGAAACCGTTCAATCATTTAATGTCGTTAGTGTAAGGAACCTCAACGTAAGAGGTTATGAAAGTCTACGTGAGGGTGTGGTTTTTACAGCTGAATGCCTTTTCTGACACCCACCTCAGAGACAAGTTTATGGGAAATGAAACTCAGCTATCATGTCGAATGTGAAGCTCCTAGTCTAGGAGAAAGTCATGTTGAGGTGATTGTCTACAGGGAGTGTGGGTAAACGAGACAACAACAACAACAACAAAAAGCATACATGTAAAGGGAATATTATGGAATTTTCGAGTACATGTAGTCAATTTTAATAAAAATTGGATAAAATTTCATGGTTTGTACACCACTTGGCTAAATTCGGTAAATTTTAGTGAATTTTCATCTATATTCGTCTAATTTTATATGAATTTGAGGTAGTTTAAACCATGCTTAGGTAAATCAATGGAATTTCAATAAATCTGGTAGTCATTTGTTGAATTTTGCTGGAATGTTGTGTCATTTGGTCAATTTGCGGAAAATGTAGTGGATTTTAGGAAAATTTAAGGTAAATCATGGGCAAGCACTCTATTATTAGCTGAGTTTCTAATACAATTTTTGCATACCCTAGGACCAGTATTGCATTATAAGGCATGCCATGTGTTAGCGTTCTTAAAAGCCAGTGATAAAAAAACAAAAAGAGGGTCTTTAATTCCACCCCTGGGCGTCATATCTAGTGTCATGTAGGTTGACGATCACGGAGTCCCAGCTGAGACCGTCATTGCTTCCACTAACTTGTGCTAGGCTCCTCACTCTCTTATTTCCTGTCGACCACACTTGCTCAACTCTTGTTCTCTACCGACCCCAACATGATTAGAGTATCCGAGCCCTAGGGAGTCTCTTCCTTTTGAAACTTCATTGGCCCTGGTTTATTTATTTTTTCTGATATCCTGAGGAGGCAGCCTTGCTTTTTTATTTTCATGTTATTTCCTGTCTTTTGCCCAAGCCCCCTCAAGAAGGGTAGGGTGTATTTAGCCCCACGACTTGCGATGCACTCTGCCTATGGCTACACCCTCAAGGGCTGATCAGTTTGGAAGTTGGCAACCCCAAGGGATTTCTGAGCTGAGTCAGTTTTCCTCCTCTTTATCCATTACCTCTGGGGCAAAGCCACTCCTAGTATACTTTTTATCTGCCTTTCATGGCTCTCCTTCCTTCCAACTCCCTCAATCC